>LPNX010890455.1:20999-212684 GCA_001517045.1 Pseudotsuga menziesii | reverse complement strand
AATGTCAACCAGATCACCCCTGGAGTGCTCCAGTTAGCCTCCTTGACTGTAGGAAAGGCTAAGTTAGCCTCCTTGACTGTAGGTAGGCGTGGGAGTGACTGTGATAATGGTAATTAATGCTCCTTGATGTCAATTAAACTTAGGATAGTGGTTTAACTAGGCCAATTTGACTGAAGAGTGTGTATGATGGTAAATGTCTCCAACAGGGTACGCTTGAAGTGTGACCCAATTTCCTTCCTCTGGTCGACGGATCACTAAATGATTATCATCGTTTACTTCGTTGTCTAGTTGGCTCCATATACCAAACTCACCAGCTCTTAGTCTTAAATATTCTTCAACAATGGCTTGCATTCTGGTACTTGGATTTGTTGGAGATAAAGGTCTTACCTCTTGGGGAACTTCTATTTGGAGAGCTTCTCACTACTTTATCCACAAATATTCTTCCATGGGTGATGCCTCTTCCTCCACGCCTTCTTCCTATCGGTCATGACCCGACTCTGGAGGATTTCTTTCTTGGTATATCACCCTAGTACTCATTCCTCTTTGCAGTGCTATAGCTCTTTCTCTTCTTTCTTCCCTTATTTTTATCCTCTTCTCTCTCTCTATTTTTTGTAAATCCATCGTACCTTTATGTGTCACTGTCCATTCGATTTCCTTCTTAGGTTGACTTTTCATCACTGGTGGTGGTATCTCTTATTAGTTGACTAGAATCATATTTACTTTACCCTGACATACAACTAGCTACCCCCCCATGTCCTACCCGATGCTTTAGAAAGCTCGAATAGTTCTGTTTACTTGATTAGGAAATATTCCCACTCCCTTTCGGCAATGAATTTTTCCCACTTCTTCTGTTTCTCCGCCCAGTTAGAATTTTGTGGTGGTTCACGTAGTGATGGACGAGGTTCAACAATATGACCCACTCTTTTTTCTATTAGTAATTTGAACAACAAGGTCGGTAAGGAGCACAGGAATAGCTCAGTAAGGTTTGTATAGAATTTCTTCTGGATGGTTTCTACCGAAGCTCTTTCTTCTATAGCTTGCTCCTCACAGAATTCGTCGGTGATCTTTTCAAACCACTCCGATATATTTTTTCTTCCCCCTCGAATCAGTTTCTCTAGCAGCTATTGGTCTTTAGTCACTTCCGGCTTTTTCATCCAGAAGTTTTTTCAAAAGCTGGGGTACCAATTCTACAAACTTTTCATGGGTTTTGGTAAAGAATATTTCCTTCACTTGAGCAATCATTAATCTGTTTCTCCGCGAGTAATTCTGCAAGTAATTTTCTATCTTACATGCCCACCAGTCCTTAGTCTCATGTTCTAATATCATCTTCTTGTATTCATCTCAGATATGTACTACCGGCAACGGAACCAATGTTGTAATCTCACAGATCATAGAGGGTTACCAATAATACACATTTAAAAGCATACAGACATATCAGAGACAAGAGATAAGAACACATATGTGGAATAATAGATTATATTATAGTGAAAGCATCCATACAAAACATAGATTGAACTAAGATCTCATCTGGCTTAACAGCCTAATATATATGATTTACAAATAGTTACAAATAACTACCTGTCGGTTCATTTAACCGACACGGCATTATGTGGCCTACCTAATATCTAATTAGTCGGCTGATTGAATTAGTTAGCTTATTGAATTATTCGACTTATCGACTTAGTCAGCTTATCGATTTAGTTGGCTTACCAGCTAGCTCCTCCAACATCCCCCCCACGAACAAAACCATTCTTCGTCCCGAAGAAACAGGGCAGGTACTCAAAAATACATTGTCTATCTAAAGTAGTTTATTTCTTTGTTTTACTTTCATGGGATGTGAAGTCGGATAGTTGGTTGTTTCTGTACACAGACTTCCACAATTGCTTCTGCTATCATGGCCAGCTGATGTTGGAATTCTATCCAATTTTGCAGTACTTTCTGGATGTCAATGCTTAGTGTTGTAAGGCTTGATAGTGTCGACATCTTCTCTTGAATGGAAAGGTATGATATCATTTCCATGTCGAGAACCATAAAATTTTCCTTCTCTTCTGCCGTCTCCAGAAGTCTTTTCATCTATAGACAAATGGTGTCTAATTTGTCCAAGCTCGGGATTGCCTGCTGCACCCACTGGTGTGCTTGTCGCTCGAGCTTCTGCAGTTTGGTTGTTTCGAGCATGATTTGATCTTCGACAATGATTCTAACCTCTACTTCAATGTTGAAGACAAAATACCGATGATGCTCTTGCTATATGTAAATGACCTAATCCTTACGAGAGAGGACGAACTCATTGTAGATGAAAAGAGTACACTTTCCATTAAGTTTGAGATGAAATTGAGATTGAAAGAGGAATCTACACAACTTATTAGGCATGGAGGTGTGGAAGAATGTGGATGGGATATTCCTTGGTCAAGGAAAGTTTTTAGTGGAGATTCAGAAACTATTCAAAATGATAGACTGCAAGGAGAAACCCACACCTATGGAATCCAACTTGAATCTTATGTGTGATGCTTTATTAGATTCGGTTGGTTCAATGATATATTTTCATATGATTGGTTCATTAATGTACGTGATGAGTACGAGACTAGGAATATGCTTTGCTATGAACACCCTAATCCAGTTCTTTATAGATCTAAGACATGTTCACCTGGTTGCTGCAAAGCATGTATTGAGGTACTTGAAGGGTACAGTGGATTATGGGCTCAAGTATGATGTGAATCAGAAGATTAAATTACACAGTTATGTTGATTCGGATTGGGAAGTTAGTGACACTAATAGGAATAGCACTTCTTGTTGTTGCTTCAGTTTGGGATCCATCATGATATCCTGGTTAAAAGTCCAAATTTAATGAAATAGGTGTTAAACAATATGTTTACATCAAATAAGACAATGAAGCATGATACTTTGGTCCTCATGATGATATATCACTTTGTCTAGTCAATCATAGTTATACTAAATTGAATTGGATTGATAACAAAATGAAAGAAAGTGTGATATTGTAGAGATAATGCATATACAATAGAGAAAACACAATTACAATGAAAACCATCTTCTATTCATGAATAAAATGGTGAAAAACACTATAATATATGTAGCAATACAAAATTCCTAGTATATTAGTATATTATATGTGAGAAGAGATGTAATGGTCATCCATGTTTGCAAAAATCACATACCAGTATCCAAACTACATTTTATAATGATACTAATAAAACCTAAGAACAAAATCTTGAAATTTTGGATTATATCATGTATTGAAAGTTTGAAATCTTGTATGAGAAGATTTTGGTAAAAAATGAAAAGCGTGTATGAAATTTGGAATGAAACTAGACTATTATTCCTTAGTAATCAACTATAGTGATTGGGGAATTGAATGATAACATTTGTATAATGTATATATACTTGAACAAATAATCATGGAAATGGAGACAAAGTTAACACGGATAAGAAGATATGCCTGATGTACTTCCTTGTGAGAATGATCATGTGCCAATGGGAAATGTTGGCGAACATACAATATTGGAATCTAGTATCTTGTTGGATGGAAAACAAATGAAATTCTTACAAAATCCAATGATATACACAAAAGGTTGGACATAAATCGACTTGTCTCATGAGAGAAGACAATATATGTATGCCAATATTTTTATCTATGAAGGATATAATACACTTTAAGGCCAATGTTGTAATCTCACATATAAGAGAGGGTTACCAATAATACACATTTAAAACCATACATACATATAAGAACACATATGTGGAATAAGAGATTATATTATAGTGAAAGGGTCCATACAAAGCATAGACTGAACCGAGTTCTCATCTGGTTCAACAGCCTAATACATATTATTTACAAACAATTACAAATAAATACATGTCGGTTCGTTTAACCGACACAGCCTTATGTGGCTGAGCTAATCTCTAATTAGTCAACTTACCGACTAGCTCCTCCAACACAACATAAATTAACGATTGGGTTGAATTGTAAAAAGTGTAAATCACTAGATGAGTTTATCCTTGGTATTAAGGACAATGATCATCTATCAAAAGATATGTAATTCAGTTCAATGAAAGGGTTAAATAGTACCAAAAGTTTTTCATAATGATAGTTAGTTTGTCTCACATCATATAGGAAACATTTAATGTCCATTACTCCCAGATGCCTCTTTAAAATTCAATCCAAGTACTCATGCTCTATATTTTGATGTTAATTGATTTAGAAACATACCTATTATAAATAAAATGGGTTTTAGGGAACTAGCATATTCTCTAATTGTATACCATTATAGTAGTCCAAGATTTCATGTTTGCATATTTTAAGCCTTGTATAACAACTTTCCACTACATTATGAAGGGTATCTAATTTTTATAGAAACCTATACTATCATTAGATTAGGATACAATGTTGTAAAAGTACAAGTAAATTGGCCTTAAAGTGTATTATATCCTTCATAGATAAAAATATTGGCATACATATATTGTCTTCTCTCATGAGACAAGTCGATTTCTGTCCAACCTTTTGTGTATATCATTGGATTTTGTAATAATTTCATTTGTTTTCCATCCAACAAGCTACCACATTCCAATATTGTATGTTCCCCAACATTTCCCGTTGGCACATGATCATTCTCACAAGGAATTACATCAGGCATATCTTCTTATCCATGTTAACTTTGTCTCCATTTCCATGATTATTTGTTCAAGTATATATACATTATACAAATGTTATCATTCAATTCCCCAATATATAGTTGATTACTAAGGAACAATAGTCTAGTTTCATTCCAAATGTCATACACGCTTTTCATTTTTTACCAAAATCTTCTCATACAATATTTCAAACTTTCAATACATGATATAATCCAAAATTTCAAGATTTTGTTCTTAGGTTTTATTAGTATCATTATAAAATGTAGTTTTGGATACTGGTATGTGATTTTTGCAAACATGAATGACCATTACATCTCTTCTCACATATAATATACTAATAACTAGGAATTTTGTATTGCTAGATATATTGTAGTGTTTTTCACCATTTTATTCATGAATAGAAGTTGGTTTTCATTGTAATTGTGTTTTCTTTGTTGTATATGCGTTATCTCTACAATATCACATTTTCTTTCATTTTGTTATCAATCCAATTCAATTTAGTCCTATGATTGACTAGACAAAGTGATATATCGTCACGAGGATCCAAAGTATCATGCTCCATTGTCTTATTTGATGTAAACATATTGTTTAATGCCTATTTCATTAAATTTGTACTTTTAACCAGGATATCACGATGGATCCCAAACTGAAGCAGCAACCAGAAGTGCTCTTCCTATCAGTGTCACTACCTTCCCAATGCAAATCAACATAAACATGTAAGTTAATATTCTGATTCACATCATACTTGAGCCCATAATCAACTGTACCCTTCAAGTACCTCAATACATGATTTGCAGCAACCAGGTGAAAATGTCTCAGATCTGTAAAGAACTGGATTAGGGTGTTCACAGCAAAGCATATTCCTGGTCTTGTATTCATCACGTACATCAATGAACCAATCATATGAAAATATATCATTGAACCAACCAAATCTGATAAAGCATCACACATAAGATTCAAGTTCAATTTCATACGTGTGGGTTTCTCCTTGCAGTCTATCATTTTGAATATTTTTGGAATCTCCACTACATACCTTCCTTGACCATGGAATGTCCCATCCACATTCTTCCACACCTCCATGCCTAAGAAGTTGTGCATATTCCTTAGGTATTTCATCTCAAACTCAATGGAAAGTTTCCTCGTTTCATCTACAATGAGTTCGTCCTCTCTCGTAAGGATTAGGTCATTTACATATAGCACGAGCATCATCGGTCTTTTGTCTTCAACGTTGAAGTAGAGGTTAGAATCCACTTTACTCTTAGTAAATCTTATGCTCATCAAGAAGCTCTCCATCATGTCATACCATGTCTTGGGTTCCTGTTTCAATCCATACAAGGCCTTCTTCAATTTGCACACATGATTCTGCATGTCATGTGTCTCGAATCCTAGTGGTTGTTCTACTTACACTTCCTCTTCGACTACACCATTCAACAATGTTGTCTTGGCATCCATCTGGTGTATCTTCCATTTCATTACTCATCTAATTCTAGTATATATATAATGTAAGTGTACCTCGAACCAATGACCTTTATTAGTAACCTTATTCTTCGGATCGATGCGCTACCCTGGGGATGAGCGCGTACGATCTTGAGGAGTTTATTAGAGGCTCGATACGTATCCACATATGCGATCATGTATTTACCTAGTGGGTGTTATAGTTAGGGGGGGATCAATCCTCAACTACTTGTCTCTCCGTTGTTATAAATGGAGACCGCACACAACATTTCATTCCATCTAATTAAATGCATTAAGTATAAGTAAGGGCATTATCTATAGGTGAAAAAAGTTAGTGGTGATAAGAGTAAAGATAAGGGTAAGTAGGTAGGTAGCCGAGTAAAAGGTAAATAGTCTATCAAGTTCAAAGTGTTGGGTGCAAATGTCTCCTTGTAGTCTATGCCTTCTTTCTATGAGAAGCCTAGCACCACAAATCTTTCCTTTTGTTTCTAGATGCTACCATCTACAACATGCATACTTCCTTTCTGGTCTCGAACTATTTCCCAGACATCATTCTTCAAAATCAACTAGTACTCCTAAATCATGGAATCATTCCATTCTTTCTTTTCTACAACCTCTTCATAGCTAGAAGGTTCCTTTTCAATGATGTCACACAGTAGTGCCACATAGGTATTGTACGATTTTGGCATTTTCCTTTCTCTTTGCATCCCAGTTGGAGCATCATACATTTCTTATTATTTTATGACTTCTCATGCCTATGTTGGTTTTCTCATGTGGGAGTCCTTCTCATGAAGTGTCTCTACATGCTTTTGTGGTTCTACCATGTCATGATCTTCACGTACTTCTATAATTTTCGTGCCTTGGACTCTCGTTCCTTCAAGTTCTTTAACCTATTTAATAGGTAGCTTCCTAGATCTAGAGTATGTCGAGTCTTCATCAAATGTTACATCTCTTTTGATGTCAATATTTTTAAATCCTAGGAAGTATATTTTGTAGGCCTTTGAGGTATCATTGTATCCTATAAACATTCCCTTCTTCCTCGAAGGATCAATGTTGGTCCTCTTCTCCGTTGTGATGTGTATGTATATAGGGTAGAAAAATATCCTGAGATGGATGAATTCTAGCTTCTCTCTTGAGAAATACCTTCAAGATTCTTAATGTTGAGTACTCGATGAGGAGTATGGTTCTGTACATACACATTTGTCCTCGTTGCTTCCGACCAAAGGTGCAATGGAAGATCCTAATCATGTAGCATTGCTTTCATTGCTTCCATTATAGTTATGTTCTTCCATTTTGCAACATAATTCTATTGAGGATTGTTTGGAGTGCTTAACTCTCTCTTAATCCCAGACTCTCTACAAAGTCCCTTGAATTCTTCCTAGGTTAATTCTCTACCATTATCTTACCATAGATTCTTTATCTTCCTTTCGATGTGGTTCTCTGAATTCCTTGAACTTACTGAACACTTCATTTTTCCCTTTCAAGAAATATATCCAAGTCTTACGTGAGAAATCATCTATAAAGGAAACATACTACACATACCCTATTAATGATCTCGATCAGGACATGGGCCCTCATACATCTGAGTGTACTATCTCCAGTATTCCTTTATATTTACTTTCATTGTTTGGAAATGTCTTGTTTGCATTCTTTCCTTGCACACATCATTTGCAAACACCTTCATGCTTTATATGAATCTATGGAAGTACTGAGACTACTTTGCTTGCAATCAGTATTTCTCTGTAGTGCACATGTGCAAGCCTTCGGTGCCATATTTAACTTGGTTCTATTGATTCATGAACCAATGTTTGTTCAGGATGTCCCTTTAGTTTGTACAAGTATTCTTCTTTCTCTCCAATCATTGTTGCATCATTGATTGTATTTCCTTTAGGGAACATTAGAACTTGGAAATCCACAAATTCAACTATCATTCGCTTTGCATCTAGTGCACAGATGGAGAGAATATTCTTCTTCAATCCTGGAACATATATCATATATTGCATCTTCAATGATTTTCCAGAGTATAGCTTGTATGAATCTTATCCACTTCCCTTTATGGGGTATTGATAATCATCCCCAAGTTTCACCTTGTGAGGTGACTTATGATCAAACATATTAACAAATGATTCTTTGTATCTCGTCATATGTTTAGATGCCCTGATATCCACAAGCCAATCATTGCTTCCACGTGATATAGTGTTGGAAATTGTTGGCATTGATGTCAAAATTATGTTGAAGAATGACTAACTATTCCTAGGAACCCTTGAAATGACCAACCACATGGACAACAATGAAATCATTGATGCCTCACAAATGTGAAGCATGGAGGTGTTGACATAATCCCACAAAACTATAAATAAACCCATGTGCATGCCACTGGCATCCTATGCATAAGAAGTCCCCAAAATGATTAGAGAATCCCACACACTTGAAGACTTTGGTGCACGGGTGAAACCTTTGGATAATTATTTAATGCATAGAAAAGGTGTCTTTCTATGTTATAAACATAATATAAAACAAGATGTAAGGGCTGAAGACCTGGTTTAAAGTCCTACTTCTCAATTAGAATTTGTCCCCAGTTAAATAAAAATAAAGAACCCTAAAGAAAATGCCAGGTCAGCCCCATAAACATGGTATATCCTCCATGTGAAAGAGTACAAATAGCGGTCAACTTAAAATTAAAAGTGGGAGTGTGAAAATTCAGAATCTCTCTAAATTCGGGTATGTATAGGAAGGGCTGAGGAAACCACAGCTCATACCACAGTAGAAAACTTTTAGCTTCATTATCTTATATTTTCGGTTGGACAGGTTACTAGACAGTCCCATTTTCATAATTCTTATTTCAATGGATATCTTAAGGTTTTATAGTAGCATGCATACCTACTTCATACCTATGAAGCCACATTCGATTTCAAAGATCAGTTTCTAATATATTGTTGATGATTGAGGCCTATAAAAAACTCAAAAAGTGGAGCTAAACTGGTTGATTATCTTTTTGGGCAGACTGAATACTAAAAGGATTGGTTTTGTTACATAGTCCTACTTTTGATATTCTATGTTCTAGAGAGGTTGGGTGGTGCTGGGGAAAGACAAAATAATCTTTGTTGGCAAGTTGAAGCTTTTATGGGATGTTGTAGCATATTTTTGACAAAACTTGGAGGTTGAAGCCTACTAATGTGTTGAACCACCTCCATGAATGTGAACTAAATCAGTTTACAGTTGAAAACATTCTAAGCATAAATACAATGTTTTGTTATGGGTAGTGAATACTGTTAACACTTATTTGAATTATTAATGTTGTTTAGCCAAATACTAAAAATGAAAAAATGAAAAACTAACGAGAAATACTGATTCAACACCCCCCCCCCCCTCTCATTATTTCATGTGTGTTCCTCAATTGCTATCAGATTTGGTTTCTTCATAAAATTCCTAACCACTTGAAGAATATCCTGAAGAACACACAATGGGTGGAGCTAAGTTCGAGGATGTTTCTAGATTTGATGGAAGCAACTATGTTTACTAGAGAAAAATTATGGTTGCCTATCTAATATCTCTGGGGTATGGTATTTGGAAAGTTGTAAGGGATGGATACAAGAACCAAAGAATGGTCCTACTACTAATGAGGAAATATAATACTATGAGAACAACACTAGAGTTGTAAATGTTATTCTGGCAGGCCTAAGTGAGACATATTTCTTCAAAGTTATGAACTACACCAAATCTAAGCAGATGTGGGACAAATTAGCGACCATTTATCAAGGATATTCTAAAGTTCAACAAGCAAATATCTAGACATAGAGAAGTCAATTTTAAGGTATTAAAATGTCAGAAGAAGAAAATATAGTAGCCTACTTTCAGAGAGTTGAAGAAGTTGTGAACACTACAAAGGGTCTTGGTGAAACAATGGAACCAATATTGGTTGTTCAAAATATTCTCAGGACCCTGACCTCCAAATACAATCCTAAGGTTTCTGCTATTAAAGACAGGGAGAAACTGGATGAACTAAAGACTGAATAAATTCAAGGAATTCTAATAGCATATGAGATGAGGATTCAAGAGCCAGGGAAAAGTGAAGTAGATTTCAAGGAAGCTAAGAATAAACATCAGTGTCATGAATCCTATTCATCTTATCATGAAATATCTGATGAAGAACTAGTCAAGTTTGTTAATAAGCTTCCAATAGGAAATGGAAGGAACAAAGGGAAGCTTCCATTAAAGTGTTTCAACTACAGAAAAATAATACATTTTGCTGCCAAGTGTCCCCTTAAGAAAAATCAAAGAGTAACACACTCACAAAGAAACTTCAAGGATCAAAAAATAGCAGACAAGAAGACTTTGTTTACCAAAACAGAAGAGGAAGGTGTCTCGGATTTTGAAGAAGAAGAGGAAGAAATTTGTGAAAATGATAGAAATGAGATTTTGTTTCTAGCATAAGAAAACAATGAAGATCATCGTGAGTTAGAAGAATGGGTTGTATACCTTGAAGTAGAACTGATTACAACCTTAGAAGAGATTGAGAATATGAAGAATTTGAATGAAAACAAGAACATCAACATCAATTTGCAAAGAATATTTTGGTCAAAATATTTAATGAATCTATTAAAAAAATGGGAAGTAGAAATCAATACTCTTAAGGGATATCTTTAGAAGTCAAGAATGATGAGTCAAAAATTTCAAAAGAGTTCCACTGAACTAGACAACATGATCTCACAACAAAGAAAAAATGGAGATACAAGAGGTTTGGGCTACATCTCCAGGTCAAATGAAAGCAAACCAGAATGATCCTTAAATCAAGAATTTCACTAAATTAGCAAAACTATCAGCAATTTGAAGGTGAGTGTAGCCAAGGTTCGTGAGCCTTTGAATGAAGCTCAAAGAAAATTGGTCCTGCGAGAGAAATAGGTTTAAAAACTTCAAAGGGAAGTGCTCAACTTGAAGAATCTAGACGATTCAAAAGAAAACAGAAGAATTTAATATGAAGAAAGAAAAGTCACAAACAACTTCCATCCCTCAAGGAGACAAGGTTATCCCAGGTATCAAAGTTCCTTTCTAGTTCATTGTTATAGTTGCTACATATTTGGTCACAAGGAAATTGATTGTAGATGACCTAAAAGAACTTCCATTTATCCTCGAAGGTAGCAAAGTGATAAAAAAAATGCTCAAAATCAAAATTCCTTCTTTGTTCTCACTCAAGAAATAGAGTGCTCAAAGTGCAACAACTTTGGATACACTGCTGAGGATCACTCATGAAAATGACACAACTAAAGATGTATGTGGTCTAGCTCTCTATTCTCATAGGGATGAAAATAAATGGTACATTGATAGCGGGTGTACCAAGCATATGACTGGAGATAAGAACAATTTTCTCACTCTAAAAAAGAACAAAGGAGGTGAAGTATCTTTTGGAAACAATGTGACAACCAAAATAATTGGAAAAGGAATTGTACCTCTAAAAGGGAATGTCAAATATCATAATGTTCTCTAGGTAGAAGGATTGAAGCATGATCTACTCAGTTTTGGAGAACTCTATGATTCCAATTTAATGTCACTTTATTTACACATCATTGTGAAATAAGAAGAAATGGATCTAAACAAATCAGAGGAAGAGGAGTAAGATCACTAGGATGGGTTTATGTGTTGGAAGAAATAAAGGGAAAAGGATTCTTCATCGACCAAAGTGATAACTACTGGCCATGGCACAAAAGATTAGCCCACCTAAATGTTGACAACATAATAAAGATTAATCAAACTGAATTTGTTCAACGGATGCAAAAAATATTGAAACCAATAAACAGACTATGTGGATCATATCAACATGGGAAACATGTAAGAGAAAAATTCAAGGAAAAAGTGTTCAATTCCACTTCACACCCTCTTGAAATTGTCCATATATATCTATGTGGACCTGCAAGAACTCAAACACTTCAAGGTGAGAGATATTTTATGTTGTTTATTGATGATTATTCCATAATGACTTGGGTTACCTTTTTGAAAAATAAAACAAAGGCATTTAAGAAATTTAAACTTTTTAAACCCAAGGTTTAAAATAAGAGTGGACGCAAAATCAAATTCCTTAGATCAAACAATGGAGGGGAGTTCACATAAGGTGAATTTAAAAGTTTATGTGACAAAGAAGGTATCAAACAATAGTATTGCACATCCAAAACACCTCGACAAAATGGCATAGCTGAAAGAAAAAATCAAACTGTTTAAGAGGTTGCAAGAACAATGTTATTTGAAGCAAATCTGACTGAAACTTTTTGGAGAGCGGAAGTGGGAGCACCTATTTACATCATAAATCGAGAACATATGAGAATTAACAAAGATAAGACTCTTTATGAATTGTGGACAGGGAGAAAATCCATTGTAGACTACTTCAAAATCTTTGGAAGTAAATGTTACATAAAAATCATTGATGAAAATTTGGGAAATTTTCATTACAGAACTAATGAAGGGATATTTTTGGGATATTCAACTGAAAAAAGGGTCTACAAATGCTACAACAAATCATTGAAGAAAATTGTTGAATGTATAGATGTTTTCATCAATGAATAATTGGTGCAAATACTACCATACTCATATCTTGTTTAAACTGATGATGATGACATGTCTAATGAAGAAGAAAAAATGAATGAAGAATCAAATGAACATATTAGTCAACCAGATTAGGATGCAGGAAGAGAGCTACTTTCTATCACTATAAAGGCTCCAAAAGGTAAGAAAATATCCATAAAATATATCAAGCGAGATCATCTTGAGGATATCATCATTGGAAACATGGATTAAGGTCTGAAGCTTAGACCAACACCTTTAAAAATAAATCGAGCATTCCTCTGAACAATTGAGCCAAAAAACATTTGATTAAGTTGTTAAAGATGAATTTTGGAAAAATGCAATGAAAGAATAATTGGATCAAATAGAAAAGAGTGGAACATGGGAATTAACTCCTAGACCCAAATATAAAAACATCATTGACACAAAATGGGTTTACAAAAACAAGATGGATGAAAAATGGGAAATTCATTAGAAATAAGGAAATATTGGTGTATAAAGGATACACTCAAATGGAAGGAATTGATTTTGATGAAAAAATTTCCCCGGTAGCTAGGATGGAGGTAATCCGAATATTTTTAGCATTTTCTTGTTATAAGAACTTTAAATTTTACCAGATGGATGTCAAATCAGCCTTCCTACATGATACACTAAAGGAAGAGGTCTAAACCGAACAACCTAAAGGTTTTGGAACTCTAGGAAAGGAAGCATGTGTTTGGAAACTAAAGAAGGCCCTTTATGGCCTCAAATAGGCACCAAGGTCTTGGTATGAGCGCTTGGATAAATATTTGGTTCAACAAGAATTCCAGAGAAGTAGTACAAACATTAATTTGTATTTCAAATTTAGAAACAGTCAATTATTAGTCACAATTGTGTATGTTGATGATCTAATATTTGGGACCAATGAGGAAAGTCTCAATCAGATTTTTTCCAGAGAAATGTCAAAGGAACTCCAAATTTCCATGATAGGTGAATTAACATTCTTTCTTGGCCTACATATTTTAGAGGACTCTAGAGGTATTTTTTATATCTCAATCAAAATATTTGAAATACATGCTTCAAAAGTTTGGTATGAAAGAAAGCTCCCCTATATGTACACCCATGCTAACTGCTTGTAAGCACATCAAATAAGATGAATCTCCTGTTGTAGATCAAACAGTGTATAGGTTCATGATTGGAATTTTGTTGTGTCTTACTGCATCTCATCCTGATATCATGCAAGAAGTAGAATTAGTGGCAAGATTTCAAGCAAATCCAAAGGAATCTCATATGATCACTGTCAAAATAATTCTTAGGTATCTTAAAGGAATGATTGACTATGGGTTATGGTATCCAAAATATGAAAAAATTGATCTCAATTTGTTCTATAATGCATATTGGGTAGGAATCCTTGATGATAGAAAAATAACAAGCGTAAATGCCTTCTTCCTTGGAAATCGACTAGTAGCTTGGTCAAGCAAAAAATAATCCTCTATATCACTATCAACCACTGAAGCAGAATACATATCAGCAGTTGAATGTTGCACTCAACTTCTGTGGATGAAACAAATTCTAGAATATATTGAGATCAAGAATGATAAGCCACTCATAATATACTGCGATAACAAAAGTTCTATTAGTATATCAAAAAACCTTGTTATGCATTCTAAAACCAAGCACATCCCCATTAAGTATCACTTCTTTAGAGAGCAAGCACATGATCAAAATATAAAATTGGAATATGTGAACTCTAAAGAGAAATTAGCTGATATATTTACCAAGCCATTACCAAGAGAGGCTTTTGAGAACCTCAGAGATAAATTGGGAGTAATTATCTCCCCTCAACAAAAGAAACATTAAAAATGTAATAAAAATGTAGAGGAAGTGCAGGACATCAGAGTTAGTGGGAGAAGTAAGAAAAAATCATTTGCAAACTTAAGTAATTACAAAACAACATACTTGGCAAATTTCAATAGCAGAGTCAGGGGGAGAAAGTTAGAAGATTCATATGCATACTTAAAAAATACCTTTGACATTGATGTCAAAGGGGAAGAACAAGCCAAGGAAGAACACAATATACAATATAGTGTTAGTCACAATAAAGGAAGGATAGAAGACACTTCTTCAAGATGTCAAATCTAATCAGCAAGGTTGACACCAATTCCAAAGGGGGGGATTGTTGGAAATTGTTGGCATTGATTTCAAAAGTCTATTGAAGAAAGAATAACTATGCTTAGGAACCCTTGAAATGACCAACCACCTGTACAACGATGAAATCATTGATTCCTCGCAAATCCAAAGCATGGTGGTGTTGACATAATCCCACAAAACTATGGAGAAACCCATGTGCATGCCACTAGGATCCTATGCATAAGAAGTTCTCAAAATTCTTAGAGAATACCATACACTTTAAGACTTTGGTGCATTGGTGAAACCTTTAGATAATTATTTAATGCATAGAAAAGGTGTCTTGATACGTTATAAACATAATATAAAACAATATGTAAGGGTGGGAAGACTTGTTTTAAAGGGATACTTCTCAAGTAGAAGTTGTCCCCAGTTAAAGAAAAATAAAGAACCCAAAAAAAATGTCAGGTTGTCCCCATACACATGGTATATCCTCCACATGAAAGAGTACAAATAGAAGTCAACTAAAAACTTAAAAGTGGGAGTGTGAAAATTCAGAATCTCTCTGAATTCATATATGTAGAGGAAGGGTTGAGGCAGCCGCAGTTCATACCACAGTGGAAATTTTTTATCTTCATCACCTTATATTTTTCGAGTGGAGAGGTTACTATACAATCCTAGTTTCATATTTCTTATTTCAGTTGATATATTAAGGTTTTACAGTAGCACACAGATCTACTTCATACCTATGAAGTCACATTCGATTTCAAGGATTAGTTGCTAGTATATTGTTGATGATTGAGTCCTACAACAAACTCAAAAGGTGGAGATAAACTGGTTGATTATATTTTTGGGCAAACTGAAGACTAAAAGGATTGGTTTTGTTACATAGTCTTACTTTTGATATTCTATGTTCTAGGGAGGTTGGGTGGTGTTGGGGAAAGACAAATTAGTCTTTGTTGGCAAGTTGAAGCTTGTATGGGACATTGTAACATCTTTTTGAAAAAACTTGGAGGTTGCATCCTCCTGAGTGTTGAAGCAACTCCATGAATGTGAACTAAATCAATTTATAGTTGAAAACATTCTGAGCAAAACTATAGTGTTTTCTTGTGAGTTGTGAAGACTGTTAACACTTATTTGAATTTGCATTATTAATGTTGTTTAGCCAAAGACTGAAAAAGAAAAATTAAAAAAATAACGAGCAATACTGATTCACCCCCCCTCTCAGTATTTCATGTGTGTTCCTCAGATAGTGCCCGTGAGTGTTGATATTAGCACACACTCTTTATCTGAATCATCCTTCTCTCTTCCAAATCTTTTGTTTGTTGGTTCATTTTCTTCGGTGGTATGATCATGATGTCTCTTATTCTTCTCATTGAAGGAGTCTTTGTTCTTGGGACAATCTATTTCAAAGTGTCTCTTTTCATCACAAGTATAACATCGAATGTTGGAAGAATCTCTTATGAACTTATTTTGTTTCTTTTCCTTCTTTTTGTTGTGATGGTGGTTCTCCTTCTTTATGTAGTTTCTTGTGGTGATGAGTCAAGCTTACTTTTGTGTGAATTTTTCTCGGAGTCCACTAAAAGAGATCATCTTCCTTCTTGCATAGATTCCTTGAATGAATGAATCCCATGATCTTGGGAGGCCATTCAAGGTAGTCATCACAATCTCTCCTTATTCTACATTCTCTTCAACTGCTTCAAGTTGTTCCTTGATTTCAAAAACCCTTGTGAAGTAGGACTGTATAGTTTCTGAGTTCTATATCTTTACATTCTTCAACTGGTTCCTCAATGTCATATTCTGATTGATGTTCTTTCCTTCGAACATCTTCGTCAAAGCATCGAATGCATCCTTTGGTTTCTTAAAGGATGACACATGGGGGATGAGATGATACTTAAAATAATGTGCAATGATTCTCTTGGCCTTAACCTAGTTCTTCTTATGAGTAGCCTTAGCCTCATCTCCCTTTTTCTCTAGAACTTCTTTACTGGTGTACTGATCCAATTCATTTTCTTCAAGGATCAAGGATATTCTGTACTTCCATGCTCGAAAGTTATCAGCTCCTCTAAGCTTGTCCTCAAGCTGAGTATGATAAGTCATTTTCAAATGAGAAACTCAAATGGAAATAACAAATATTTATATCTTACCGATTTGAGCTGTCTGACCTAGTTCCGGAGCTGGCTGACCTAGGGTTTTCCAAAGAAACCCTAATTTTCCAAACGTAGAATTTAGAAATTATGTTTGTACAAAAAGATGTGCCTCCTTCAGGATATTTTCTTAGCTAGGTCCTTTTATTAGTACTGCGGAGGGAATCCTTAAAAACTTTATGCACTAGTTTCTTCTCGCAGTGTCCCGCAATGTCCCGTAGTGTCCCACAATAAAAAAATGAAACTTCTCCAAATTTGGAACCGCTTCCACCAAAATATTTTCCCTTATATGGCGAGTTATCCTAGCCCTCTTTTCTTGATGATCTATGGAGAGAATACCTTGAACTAGGAAGCCCTAGTTTTCGCTATTGCATAGTGCCTTCTTTTAGAGAGGCTCTGATACCATGTTAGTTTTTATAATCTAATTAACCTTATTAGGATATGTATATGAAACAATAAAAATCACAACAAGATACACAAGATAGAGCAGATACAGAAGACACAAATATTTACACCACGGAAACCATAAAGGAGAAAAGCCCGCAAAATTCCTTAGAATAGTTATGTCACTAAGAAAATATCACAATATGGAAAAGCCTAATAAGAAGAAGTCTTCTATAGCTATCTCTCTCTCTCCCTCTTGTCCCTCTCTCTCTCCTCATGCGAACTTGAATGAATGTGAGTATGTGTAAATGAGGGTGTGTGCCTCCCTATTTATACCCTTTAAGTGACTAACCTCCCAACATGACTGGAACAACCTCTAACCCTAACAGGGACAACTTCTCCTAGAGATGCTCCTAAAGTACATTACATAATATTATACTGGGGACTATTTCGCCGACTTACAATGAAGGTTGTACCTCAAGGACCATGTACAATCATGACATACCGAAAGGAGGGAAACGCGTCTCCGATGGGGGTACAACAACATACAATGATAATATACATCATAATATCTTCTGAATTTATAAATACAACAACACAAATCCCTATTTCTTTCCAAAAGAGGATCAAACAAGCAATTCACCAAAATCTATCCCTCACCAAAATCAATGGATGTCAATGATATAACAAGAAAAATCTCGTATTATTTATATGGATGAGGGTTTTAGACCTTTCTCCTTGAACTTAAGGATGTGAAGTATTTTATCTTCATAAATGAGCCATACTTCATGGGAACAAGAAGAATGTATATCAACAAATGGACCTATGATTTTGATCCAAATGTAGGTGTGTGATCGATAGTGTCAGTGTGGTTGGGATTTCCACATTACCCTTACATTGTTGGAATGATGAACCTCTCAGATATATCTGTAATATCCCCCAAGTGATAAAATTTATTGTAATATTTTTTGAAAGACTATTTTAAAATTTTGAATGGGATTGGCTGACCTGGAATATGCCAATCGGTCCTTGGAGGAAAAATGTAACTGAAACGTTATGCTTGTAATAAAAATCTGAATGATAGGGACAACCGTGTTGAATGAGGAATTCTGCATGCGAGAGAGGGGGAGGTGAAGGGTCACTCTTAGGAATTTGCAACAGGCGTGGGAATGCCAGTATGGCACTAGAATCACCCTGGGGAATCAAGAGGTAGTGGAGCGGAAATTCCTGGGGGGATTGTCCATTAAACTGTAAAATACCTAGGCAAACAAAAAAGATAAATGAGGAAGCATATGCTAGGACAGGGATGTTGCTGAGTATGTTGGAATAAGGAATTCATTGTTATGTGAGCACTCTGTGTTAGGAAATTGATTTTCTCTGGAGAACCAAAATGAGTTTGATTGTCACCACTCTCGACATGCATAATTAGCTTGGGGGTGATTAAGGACGCAGTGATCTGTGCCTAATCTATGATTGGGTGGAACATGGTTGTTCCCTTTTCTTTGCGGCTCATATTTACAACATGCTCTATCACCGAGTATTGTTTCTGCAAAACTATTAAAACTTAGGGTATGTTTATTTATGTTAAATATGTGTTATAATGAAAGAGGTAATAGCGACTTATATTTATTGATGTGAATGTATGTTTTCCATGTTGTTGTAATTCTTATGCACTATTGTTTTCATACTCTGTTGTTGGATAATGGCGCCTTGTTGGGGCAATTGGAAACTAGATAGTATATTAGTGCTTTGTAAAGGATCTCCAGTTTACTGCGTAATTTCATGCGATTGATGAGCTTAGGACTGGTATGTAGGCATATATTTGTATACTTCAATGCTGCTGAATGATGAGGGAATACCTTAGGTTTGTTGAGGAAAATATGGTTGTTAGATGGGTGTGTATTATTATATATGTATTCTCTGGTTGTTCTTTTTCCACAATACTTTGGCTCAAGACCATACTATGCATGTGATTCCAGGTCCTTGTATTTCAGTCTCATATAGTCAGATAAGTGACATGGTAGAACCTAAACTTAGCCGGGTCGCTAAACCTAACCTATGAGGCCTAAGATCTCTCTAATGCTCAACAAAGAGCAGACTTCAAGTCTGTGTTGATCAGGATTTTATTTTTAATTTCATGCACATCTCCGTAGTTAACTTCTCCGCTAGTCAAGGCTATGAAATCCTTGTGGACAGACGAATCTAGATCGACGATGGACCACAAAAAACTTAAGGCTGATTCTATAAGGATTTCGCACATGCCAGGATTTATTTATTCTGTGCTAGTTGAATCAGTGAAATAGATGACATTCATTGATCTCCTCCGCGATCTATGTTCGTCGTTGATCATAAGGGTATTTCATCCATGAGCACCTCTGGTTCTCAGCGCTTATCTCAGGCGTTAGTTTCATTCAGCAAATTTATGCTCGACCATTGATCTGACAACCTTGACCTTAGATATACCAAAGATGTACATTCTCTACACTCTGAAGTCTTCACTAGAATTGATCACTAGAAGGATCAATTCCCCCTGTAACTCGAAGCTTATCGTTCCTTTTCTACGATTTTGGAGTTGTCTATCAAGTACAATTATATTCTGGTTGATGAAGAGTAGGGTTGAGGAATGGGATGTGCTCTTATGTTTAGGATTTATTTAGTTGTAGATATTTTATTACTGGTAGGATATGCACCTACCATATTTCCATTCAATGGTCCTCATAGATGGACTTAGTTCCTGGAAAGGATAGTCCTGCTTTGTTGAAACGACTGTGACCTGTTGATAAAGTTCATGCATTCAATAAGAATTTACTTGCATGCTTATTTTTCCCTGTACGAAACCCCTATGGTATTTTGGTCTCTATGGGGAGGCTTGAGCCTTGCTCTATTTAGAACTATCCTAGGCTTAATGAAGTTCATAGATAAAAACTTATAGTAAGACTTGTTTTCTCGGTAAAGGGAATATTGAGATGAGTGAAGAAGGATGTAAGCAAGCAAAGATTAAGCCAAAGAATCTAAGTTTTAAGATGAACTGTGAAGAAAAATGGGGAAACTAACCATTAAACCCACTTCAGTTTTCCTAAGCTTGAACTCCACCAAGTAACAAAATCGGCCAAGTCCGTAATGCCTTTTTATGTGAACCATCACTGAGATTTCCTAAGGAAACACACAGTTGATCAAGTGCTAAGTTACAAGGATTGAAAGTTATCAATTTTTTGGGTTTTTTCCGCACCCGCAATCCACACTGCAAAAAGAGGGAAGCAGGAGGGAAAGGTTTAGGGATAAAAGGTTTGAGTTTTCCAGGATCCACGATCCATACAGCGGAAAGAGAAACGTGGAAATAAAGGTTAAATTCTTAAGAAGGTTAAGACTTACGCGATCCGCACAATGGAAAGCGGAAAGCGAAAAGGATAAGTTAATAATTAAGGATGTTAATACTTAAGCAATCTGCCATCCGCATAGCAAAAGTGTCGAAGGTAAAAGTAGAAACCATGGTTGAACGACTCCATTGAATTCTACGTTTTTTACTTATGTGTTCATGTCACGTCCCCACCCCTCATACCAACGATGGAGAGGATGCGACTAAAGCTATTGCTGTCAAATGGGCAATCTAGCCCCATGAACATGATAATTAAAATTGCATTGGAATAAAAAAATAGACAGAGGCATAAAAAATGTAAATACACTATCGAATAAAAACACGTTCATTCAATCATTCGACATGTTCATATTAATTCATAAGACAAATAGTTTGTAGAGATTAAGCACAAGAATACTTATCTTGGAAAGAAGTTGGCCCACAAATAGCTACATCACTGCAACACTCCACCCAACCATAGTCCATTGTGCTCATCACTCTCTCAGCATCACTACCACCCCCGAGCTGGGTGTGATTCCACAAGGCACTAGGGAACAATAGGCTCACACATAGCCAAAACCATAAGCTCACATTCAAGCCAACACACCATTGGGTTTCACATGTTTTTAAGGAAACAATCAAATAACATGGAGGGGTCCTTGGACTTGCTAAAACAAGCTAAACCATACATCAAACACATAGTCATCCAATTAACGGATGGTTCCTTGGACTTAAGCAGCCAATCCAACTTGGTAATCAAGCATAGAAAATTATCTAACAAATGGGTTCCTTGGAATTACTTTTCCAAGCCATCACAAGGATGCACCCAACAACAAAATACCATTGTTGAGCAAGGGCCAAACGTCCTAGGAACCCAAAAATAGAAATGGAAATTGGGGAAAAACACCATGAGTGAACAATATGATTCCATAAAATGTTCAATGGCTCTACTGAGGAAAAATGACCTCTACAAACCCTCATATTTTAGATCTGAATTCAGGAAAAAGTCTATGGCCAACACAAGAGCAAAAATGACCTCCCCAAACCCACGTATCGTGAATATCCTCAAGCCATTCACAATGGAGGAAAGCGGAAGGGAGGAATGTGGGAAGTGAAATTCAGAAAGTAGTGTAGAAACAAATTTCTAACTAGTTAAGTGGTTTCTCGTATGAAAATTTAACGTTGTTTGTTATATCTAGCCTAAGATTGATTTGTTGTGAAAGGTTATAGCCAAATACATGTGAAATAATTTATATTTGCAAAAAACAAAAATATGCATTTTTAACAGGTTATTGGGGTATGTTACATATGGTATCAGAGCTACAGGTTCAACCCCGTCGCATCTTAGGGAACATCTAGTTCCGCTGCAACATGAAAATTTTGCTCTAAATATTTGTGTTGGAATGTTGTGTATCAACAGGAATTGTTCTGTAACAAGGTATAATGATGGCCTCACAAAATGAACATGAGTACCCACCCAAGGAAGGTATACCAATACCTCACTCTACGCAGCCATAACCATAGCGTTCTGAAGCTAGCTATGTACTTGAAACCGTGAGTAATATGATAGTGGAATCACAGAGCTTCAAAGCCAAAAACAAACAGCTGAAAAGGACTCAAGAAAAACAACTGGAGCTCAATGAAATATTATTGAAAAGCTTGCAGGAGAGGAACAATGGAGAAAAACCACCCACAGAAGCAGAAAGGGACTCGGAAGTTTGGAGTAGTAGTGAAATAAAAGGCAGTTCCTCCCAAAAAACTCAAAAATCTGGAAATCAAGCTCGTATAGTGGGTAAGAGAAAAGTGGACCACATGGAAGGAGAATTCAATAAAATTAAACCCACCAGTTTTGATGGGGAATCAAGGACTAGAGAAGAAGTGGAGGCTTGGTTGATGGATATTAAAAAGTACCTCCATATATACAAATACTCTAGCAACATGAAGGTAAGAATGGAAGTTTACAAACTGAAGGGAAAATCCAATATTTGGTGGCAAGACCTAAAGATCTCCCATGGATTAAAGAAGAAGAACCTAGAGTGGTCAGAGTTCAAGAAACATTATTTATCAAAATCTATCATGAAAGAAAGACCAAGGAATTTTATGAATTGAAACTTGGTCAGATGACCGTGGAGGATATCATCAATAAATTTCTAGACCTGCTATGGTTTGTGCCATACATTAAAGAAGAAAAGGTAAAAATACAGTGATTCTTAAGCTTCCTTCCACAGTCTTACAAAGATCGGATTGAATTCAATAACCCCAAGACTGTAGATGAAGTACTAAGAAAGGAGAGAATATGCTTTGAGCAGTATAAACAAAGGAATGACCTCTCCAAATCCTAGAAGGACAAAAATCAAGGAAACTTTAACCAACAGAAGAAGGGATTCCAACCACCACCCTTTAGGAACATGCCTAGGAATCCTCAAGGAAATTCCTACAACAAAGATGGGAAGTCTGAGTGTAAGGACAATAAACCTGTGCATCTTGGACCACAAGGGGCTGCTAGAACCCCTAAATAACCTATGAAGTGTTGGGAATGAGAAGGTCCCCATGTATGAAGGAAATTCCCACTCCTCAGTGAATCCAACAAGATTGTGCACAACCTGCAAGAAGCTTCTACTATGGGAGAAATTGGTAAGAGTTTCCACTGGATCAATGCAACTCTTGAAGATCGGCAGGCACATCATCAATATGCAATTGTTAAGATTGAAGGTATTATTTCTAACTGAAATCTCTCTATACTGATTGATGCAGGATCTAATTTAAGTTACATCACTCCTAAAATGATGGAGATCTGTTAGCTCACCAAGGTAAGGCATGCAAAGCCTTGGTCAGTTCAACTGGACACTGGAGCAAAAAAGAAGGTAACTGATTTTATTGCTAATTGTGAAATTTCAATACAGGATCATGTAACTAGGATCAATTTGAATGTTTTGCCTCTAGGGTAATATGATATTATTATTGGCATGGACTCGTTAGAAAAGTATAGAGTAGTATTAAATTTATTTGATAAAACCTTTACTTATGTGGTTGAAGATAAAATTGTGAGGAAGGTAAATGGTTTTAGTAAGCCTATTTCTTTAAGGCATATATATGCCTTGCAATTAAGGAAGTGTTTGAGGAAGGGTTGTAAGCTCTATGCGGTAAAATTTGCTGACCTACTCCTTCATGAAAACCCAACATCTATAAGGGACCACCCAATGTTAAATGAATTCAAGGATGTGTTCCCAAAAGAGATACTTGGAATGCCCCCTCAAAGAGAAATAGATTTCTCCATTGAAATCGTACTTGGGTCTGCTCCAGCATGCAAAGTGACTTATCGAAAGAGTATCCCTGACTTAACATAATTGAAAATCTAGTTACAAGAACTATTAGATAGGGGTTATATCAGGCCTAGTGTATCACCTTGGGGAGCCCCAGTTTTATTTTTTAAGAAGAAGGATGGGACTTTAATACTATGTATAGACTACAAACATGTAAATAAAGTGACCATCAAAAACAAGTATCATCTTCCTCGAATTAATGATCTGTTTGACCAAGTAGGGGGAGAAAGAGTCTTCTCCAAGTTGGATTTGAGATATGGTTACCACCAAATCAGGATTAAAGAAGAAGATATTAACAAAATAGCCTTTAGGACCCGATATGGGCACTATGAATTTGTAGTAATTCCTTTCGAATTGACCAACACCCCTGCCACATTTATGTGTCTGATGAATAGCATCTTTAACAAGTATTTGGATCAGTTTGTGTTAATTTTCATTGACGATATCCTGATCTACTCAAGGACAGAAGAAGAACATCAACAACACTTGAGAATCGTGATGCATACCCTAAGAGACCACCAATTGTATTCTAAGTTCGAGAAATGTGAATTATTTAAGAAAGAAATCCAGTACTTAGGACATGTCATCTTTGAAAGAGGGATTGTGGTAGATCCGCGGAAGATAAAATCAATTCTAGAATGGCATGTGCATAAGGATGTCGATGAAATTCAATCTTTCATGG
This sequence comes from Pseudotsuga menziesii, assembly GCA_001517045.1. Lineage (NCBI taxonomy): Eukaryota > Viridiplantae > Streptophyta > Pinopsida > Pinales > Pinaceae > Pseudotsuga > Pseudotsuga menziesii. The sequence goes on along the minus strand of LPNX010890455.1, from coordinate 188,033 downwards.
GAGTCACCGGGTACTACTGGAGGTTCATCCAACGATTCTCCAAGATAGTCTATCATATTACTTCCTTACAAAGGAAGGGAGTAAATTTTGCATGATTTGAGAAGTGTCAAGAGAGATTTGAAAATCTAAAAATATTGTTAACCATGGCCCTGATCCTGAAGGTGGTTGACCCCTGTATGTACTGATGCTAGCAAGGAGGGATTGGGGGGGGGGGTACTATCTCAAGAAGGGCATGTGGTATGCTATGAATCTCACAAGTTGAAGGATCATGAACAAAATTATGCAGTGCATGATATAGAATTGGAAGTGGTAGTACATGCCTTAAAGATGTGGCATGACTACATGTTAGGGAAAAAGTTCCTTTTATTGAAAGATAACACATGCGTAAGGCATCTATTTACTCAACCTGGACTCAATGGAAGATAAGCACAATGGATGGCCTTCTTAAGATAATTTGACATTGAAGTGATGCATATCAAAGGCAAGGAAAATAAAGTGGTTGATGCACTTAGTCAAAGAACTCATGAAGTATATGAGATCATCGTGAGTCAACCATAAGGTGATCTGTTGAGTAGAATAAAAATAGCTAGAATAAATGATGTTGAATATGGCAATCTACTGAATAAATTGTGGACAGAAGAAGTAAACTTGAAAGGGAGGGAATTCAAAGTAGACCAGAAAGGATTAATTTGGTTTAAAAAGATATTATACATGCATAGTGTTGCAGATTTAAAACTGTTTATTTTGAATGAAATGCACAAACCTCCATATGCAGGACACCCTGGTTACCAGAAGATGGTAACAACCCTCAGAAAGCAGTTCTTTTGGCCCAATTTGAAGATAAATCTAGTTGATTACCTGCCTAAATGCTTGGAATGTCAACAGGTGAAGGATGAGCATCAACATCTAGCAGGTTTGTTACAACCCTTACCAATTCCTGAATGGAAATGGGAGGTAATTTCTCTGGATTTTATCACAGGTTTGTCATTAACACAAAAACAACATGATGCAATTATGGTTGTAGTGGATAAATAAAGCAAGTCTGCTCATTTTATACCTGTGAAATTGACTTATAAGGTTATCAATGTTGTAGAAAATTTTTTGAAGGAGCTATTTCGACTCCATGGAGTGCCAAAGATGGTAATTTCTGACTGGGATGTCAAGTTTACATTAAAATTTTGGAAGTCCTTGTTTGCAGGGTTGTAAAACAAGATAAACTTCGGCACTAGCTATCACCCTGAAATAGATGGACCAATAGAATGGACAAACCAAGTTATTGAGAACATGTTTAGGATGTATGTCATGGAAAGACCCACTAAGTGGGAACACTATCTGCAACTGGTAGAGTTTGCATACAATAATGGTTATTTAGCCTCAGCCAAGATGAACCGATTTGAAATCCTATATGGAAGGAAGTGTACTACCCCTGTTATTTTGGATAACCCTATGGATCGTTTGATGGTAGGACCTAAAATGTTGCAGGACATGGAACAAATTGTTCGGGATGTACAGAAAAATTTGAAGGTGGCACAGGATCGCCAAAAGAGTTATGTTGATTTGAAAAGACAACATAAGAAGTTTTCAGTCGAAGACCATGTTTACCTCCAAGTCAAGCCTAAAAAGATCTCCCTAAAACTAGGAAGTTGCACCAAATTAGCACCATGGTTCTGTGGACCCTTTCAAGTCTTGGAAAATATTGGACCCGTGGCATACAAGCTGGCTATTCCAGCACACTTAAGAATACATAATGTTTTTCATGTTTCATCACTGACGAAATATGTATATGATTCCACTCACATCATTGATTGGAATGTGGCACAAGTGGAACCAGAGGGTGAATTTCAAGTGGATCCTATGCGCATTCTAGACAGGAAAGAAAATGTGCTTCGGAACCGAGTCATCCCTTGGGTTAAGGTTCAATGGAAACACTTTATCCCCGAGGAGGCAACCTGGATATTAGAAGATGCCCTACAAAAGAAGTACTCTGGTCTATTTCCAAAAAATATGTAAGATGGCTGAGAACATTGTGGACAGTGTTACATTAAGGAGAAAAGGATGTAATATCCCCCAAGTGATAAAATTTATTGTAATATTTTTTGAAATACTATTTAAAATTTTAAATGAGATTGGTTGACCTAGAATATGCCAATCTGGCCTTGGAGGAAAAACGTAACTGAAATGTTATGCTTGTAATAAAAATATGAATGATAGGGACAGCCATGTTGAATGAAAAATTATACATGCGAGAGTGGGGGACGTGAAGGGTTACTCTCAGGAAGTTGCACCAGGCGTGGGAATGCCAATATGGCACTAGAATCACCCTAGGGAATCAGTAGGTAGTGGAGTGGAAATTCCTAGGGGAATTGTCTGTTATACTACAAAATACCTAGGAAAACCAAAAAGATAAATGAGGAATCATATGCTAGGAGGGGGACATCGTTGACTATGTTGGAATAAGGAATTCATTTTTGTGTGAGCACTCTGTGTTAGGAAAGTGTTTTTCTCTGGAGAAATGAACTAAGTTTGACTGTCACCACTCTCGGCATGCATAATTATCTCAGGGGTGATTAAGGACACAGTGATCTATGCCTAATCTATGGTTGGGTGGAACATGGTTGTTCCCTTTTCATTGTGGCGCGTATTTCCAATAGGTTATATCACTGAGTATTGCTTTTGCAAAACTATTAAAACTCGGGGTATGTTTATTTATGTTAAAGATGTGTTATAATGAAAGAGGAAATAGAAGCTTAGATTTATTGTCGTGAATGTATGTTTTCCATGTTGCTATAATGCTTATGCAATGTTGTTTTCATACTCTGTTGCTGGATAATGGCGCCTTGTTGGGGTAACTGGAAACTAAATAGTATATTAGTGCTTTGTAAAGGATCTCTACTTTACTGCGTAATTTCCTGCGATTGATGAGCTTAGGACTGGTATGTAGGGTTATATTTGTATGATTCAATGCTTCTGAATGATGAGAGAATACCTTAGGTTTGTTCAGGAAAGTGTGGTTGTTATATGGGCGTGTATGCTTATATATGTATTCTCTGGTTTTTCTTTTTCCGCAATATTTTGGCTCAAGAACGTACAATGACTATGATGCCAAGTCCTTGTATTTTAGTCTTAGATAGTCGGATATGTGACTTGGTCGGACCTAACCTTAGTCGGGTCACTAAACCTAACCTACCTGACCTAATATCCCCTTAACGCTCAACGAAGAGCGGACTTCAAGTCTGCGTTGAGCAGGTTTTTAGTTTTAATTTCACGCACATCTCCGCAATTAACTTCCCTGCTAGTTGAGGCTGTGAAATCCTTCTGGACCATCGGATTTGGATCGACGGTGGACCCCAAAAACCTAAAGGAAGATTCTATAAGAATTTTTCACACACTAGGATGTATTTAATTCGTGCTAATTGAATCAGTGAAATAGATGACAACCGTTGATCTCCTCTGTGATCTATCTCCGCCATTGATCACAGGGGTATTTTATCCATGAGCACCTCTGGTTCTCATCGCTTATCTCAGGCATTAGTTTCATTTAGCAGAGTTATGCTTGACCATTGATTTGACGACCTTGACCTTAGATATACCAAATATGTACATTCACTACACTCTGCAGTCTTTGCTGGAATTGATCATTCGAAGGATCAATTCCCCCTACAACTCGAAGCTTATTGTTCCTTTTCTAAGATTTTGGAGTTTTCTATCAAGTAGGATTATATTGTGGTTGAAGAGTAGGTTTGAGGAATGGTATGTTATCTTATGTTTAGGATTTATTTAGTTGTAGATAGTTTACTAGTGGTAGGATATGCACCTACCTTGTTTCCATTCTGTGGTCCTCATAGATGGACTTAGTTCTTGGAAAGGATAGTCCTGCTTTGTTGAAATGAATGTGACTTGTTGATAAAGGTCATGCATTTGGTAATAAGTTACTTGTATGCTCATTTTTCCCTACATGAAACCCCCATGGTATTTTGGTCTCTGTGGGGAGGCTTGGCCCTTTCTCTGTTTAGAACTATCGCATGCTTAATGAAGTTCATGGATAAAAACTTATAGTAAGACTTTTTTTCCTGGTAAAGGGAATATTGAGATGAGCGAAGAATTTTGTAGGAAAGAAAAGATTAAGCTGAAGAATCTGAGTTTTAATATGAACTGTGAAGGAAAATGGGGAAACTAACCATTAAACCCAATTTAGTTTTCCTAAGCTTGAACTCCACCAAGTAATTAACTCGACCAAGTCCATAAGCCCTTCTTAGGTGAACCATCACCGATATTTCCTAAGGAAGTACAAAGTTGATCAAGTTCTAAGTTACAAGGAATGAAAGTTATCAATTTTTTGGGTTTTTTCTGCACCTGTGACCCGCACTACAGAAAGCAGAAAGAAGAAATAAAGGTTAAAGTCTTAAGAAGGTTAATACTTCTGTGATCCGTGATCCACACAACAAAAAGGAGAATTTAAGACTTAAGGATATTGATACTTCCACGATCCGCACAGTAGAAGTGCAGAAGGCAGAAGGTGGAACCGTGGTTGAAGGACTCCATCGAATGCTACGTTTTTGAATTTCATGTTCCAATGTTGGAAAGGCGGAAGCAGAAGTACGGTGGGAATATTGTCTCTTCTTTCCTAGCCCTTGTCCCCAAGGAGACCAACCCATCTTCCTTTTCCAAATTTTATCCACTCTTGTTATACAATGTCTTTTACAAAATCCCTGCCAAGATCACTACTAACATACTCAGGAATGTTCTTCCAAGAATAATACCAAAAAAAGGTTTAAAAAAAAAGATAATTCGTGGATAGTGTTTTCATGGTGCGAGAAGCAATCCATTCCAGTAGAAGAAGAAAAGAGAAAGGACTAACCATAAAGATAGACATGGCCAATGCCTTCAATTAGGTACATATTTCCTTTTGATTTGTTGTCTTTTTTTTTCTTTTCTAAAAATATTATTGTAAACTTTTAGTGCTTTCACAACTTGGTTACAAGTTTTCAATAGTGCATATGGTTAATTTCCCAACCCCATTCAACTAGTCTCTATTGCAAGTGAGGTAGTTACTCATAAACCATAAAGTAAATGAAATACTTAGAGAAAATTTACAACTGCAAATGAGCATAAATAAACTCAACCACACGCATGAAAATTTTCAGACTCAATATTTTAGCCAAATGGCCCAAGAAAAAACCCCAGATGTAGAAAAATTGCATGAGAGAGTGAGATTATTTATTTCTTCTTCAAAATAAATGGTACAACAATAATGAACATAATGGATACATCTTATCTCAACCCAACAAAGACATGAATCCAAGATTAGAAAATTTGTTGTTGTAGATGACTCTTTCTTAATGCATAAACAACATGGAAATTCATGTCAAGCTCTAACTGTACAAATTTCCTAATCACAATATTATTCCTCAAATCCTATGCCCAAATAAAACAATATTTTTCTCAACAAATGTTCCCACTTTACCAACAATGTAATACCTTTAAAATTGTTCCTTCTCAGTCTCAAATTTCATGCCCACAATATGCCTAGGGAATTACACCACAAACATACAACCTCTGTAATTAAAGTTATTGTTCTTCACCTCAAAAACCATGCCAGCCAATAGGAAGCTTGTGCCTAGTCTCTTCTCAAATTTTGTGCTTCTTAAATGTTGATGTATGATCTTGAAATTCATGTTAATTTCAACTTAATCTTGGAATTTGTGCCTGCTATCTCAACATTTTCTTCTTCTCTCTCTCTCAAACTCGACCTCTCTTCTTCTCAAGAAAATTTGACTTTCTCCAACACTCATGAAGAATGAATACCTTCTCACATTTCCTTTGTCTTTTTGTTTTCTCACCTAGGGTAATTGAAAGGACACAAGATCCAAGGGCCCTGATTGAATCTTGAGTTCTAAGATTAATGGATGAGATAATTTTACTTTTCTCTTGATAAAATTATTTTCTCTCAACCACCACTTAAATTTATCAAAAATTCATTTTATAACTCTAACGTGAATTAATAACACATATCATGTAATTAATGCAAGGGTCATGTCACTTTTCCCCTTTAACTGACTTAGGTAGAAAGTCACAAGGGGAACACTTTCTTAGGTACCAAATCAACACTCACTCTTACCGAGGAAGGTGTTTCACACCACTCCAAACTTGTCTCTAAATAAGACAAACTTGCCCCTCCCCAAATATTTTGTTAGAATATATGAAACTTTCTCATCAGAGGAAATGTACTACAGCTCTATAGCTACTCTCCAGACATAGTCTCAAATGAAGTGGTACCTGATCTCAATGTGCTTTGACCTATCATGGAATATTATATTCTCATATGGATATATGGAATTTTGAGTGTCATATTAGATAACCATAGGCCTCATCTCCCAATCAAATAAATCCACAAACAACTTGTAAAGACATAGTGCTTTGCAATTAGCCTGATTGGCTTCCACATACTCAGCCTCTACAGAACTCAAAGAAACAAACTTTTTCTTCCAATTGAACCAGGGAGTGATCTTCTAGTCTGTCACACTACCTACCCAATATGAATCTGTGAATCCAATCAAACTAACACCATCCATCCTCCTATATTCCAAACGATATTCCACTATCCCAGTAAGATTTATCAACACATGTTTTTCAACTACCCAATGCACTCTCCTAGGATCCACCATAAAATTACTGAGAGTGTTCACCACAAAATATAGATCTATCTTGTTGTTGACCACATAAATCAAAGAACCAATGAGATGATGATATAGAGTAGGATTCAGCAACTATCACTTAGAAGCATGAAGCTTCTTCCATTTGGCGATCATCAGTGTGGCCATCAGCCTGCATTCCTCCATCTGAAATATTCTCAAAATATCAACTGCATACTTTCCCTGCCCCAAGAAAATATGTCCATAATCCTGCCAAACCTCCAACCCCATAAAATAATACATCAATCCAATTCATGTCATCTCATACGCTGAAGCAACATCTCTCTTGCATGTTGTAATGAGCCTCTCCTCACCTATAATGAACAATTCATCCACATATAATAGAAGAATGAGCGGATCATCACCGATAAAAATGTAGTAAAGGATAGGATATAACTCACTCTTTTAAAATCCCATTGACAACAAATAAGAATCTATCATGGAATACCAAGCTCTAGGATCTTGCTTCATCCCATACAAGGATTTCTCTAGCCTACAAACACGAGACTCTCTCCCATGAGTCTCAAATCCCTATGGGTTCTCAATATATAGATCCTCCTATATAATCCCATTGAGAAATTTGGTCTTCACATCCACCTCGTGGATCTTCTCACCTATCGTTGTTGCAATGGAGATCGTTGATCTGATCAAAGAGTAATGAGAAATTAGCACAAAGATATCATCATAATACACTCCTTCTACCTATGAGAACCTCATCACCACAAAACGATCTTTGTACTTCTCCACACTTCCATCCGCAACATTCTTGATCTTTTAAAGCCAATGAAAAGCCATAACTAACTTCCCCCTCATGTCTCGGTATAATCTCCCAAGCATCATTCTTCATGATGGAATGGTACTCTTCCATCATGGCATCTCTCCACACAAGATGGTGGGATACCTCCTCAAAAGTAGAATGCTCTTAATCATGAATATTAGTTACCAAATCCATTCCATATATGTCAGGAATCCTAAACGTTTGCACAGGTCTCTTGGGGTATCCAAAAGACTTAGCTTTCTTCCAGGTGTCCTTGAGCCACTTGGGATTCCTCTTCCCTGGAGACTCCTCCCATACTGGTGTATCATTATATAGAGACTCAGACTCGAAAGTAGTACTGCGTGCAGCTAGAACCAATAGCTATAGAATCATTAATTGGTGAACCCTGTGAAACAAACACTAAAACTGGTGAACCTGTAGAATGTGTCCCTAAACCTGAAGCACATATATCTTGTGGACCATCCACCCTTGATACCTGTGACCCTACACTCTGATTAGTTGGATTATGTGTGCTCACTTGTGGTGTGGAAGCATGATGTTCCCCTCGTCTGACTCTTGAGGATTCTTGAAGTCCCGCTCCTCAAATTTCACCTCCCTCCTCACAAAAATTTCGTTTGTAGATGAATATATATGTGGAAGTCCTTTAAGGTCTCATCATACCCCACAAAAATTCCCTTTTTTGTTGTGCGATCCAACTTTGTCCTATTCTCTAAAGGGACATGAGAATAAGTTAGACAACCAAATATACGAAAGTGGCCTACCATAGGATCCTTCTCTCTTAACACCTCCTCGAGAGTCTTACACCCAAAGGATCAATGGGGAATCCTATTCTAAATGTATACAACTATGCTACAAGTCTCTACCCATAGAAATAAAGGAATAATATGATCATGAAGCATCGATCTAGTTGCTCCCACTATGGACATGTTCTTCCTTTCTACAACCCTATTCTGTTGTGGGTTTTATGGAACTCTCAATTGTCTCCTGATCCCCTCTTATCTACAAAACACATCGAATGCATTGGATGTATACTCACCCCCATTGTCTAATCTTATAACTTGAATCCTCTTCCCTGTCTGGTTCTCCACAATAGCTTTAAACTCTTAGAACCTCTGCAAGACTTCTTTTGACTTATTTCTCTTCAAAAAGTAGATCCAAGTCTTCTTGGACTAGTCATCAATGAATGTAATGTAGTATTCAAAACCAATCAATGAAACAAAATACATTGAACCACATAGATATGAAAGAATCAAATCAAGTACTCTTGTTGATCTGTTGTCATTGTTGTTAGTCCTAAAGTTTGCACTAGATTACAAAAGCAAAAATTTTAGGCACCTTAGTTTAGGATAGATTTGGTTGGTTGAAAATAAATGGTGGATTAAGGTAGAATATGGTTTGGAGTATCATAATGAAGGATATATCTCATACTCGTATGATGTATCCATGGATGGAAGGAAAATGGACTCAGTATTCAAAAAGAGTGGGAAATAGAAGAATGGCAGAAAAGAAAACATGTGAATGTATTAATGTCATAACTTGTTAATTAGTACATTCACAAGGATGAATATTCAATAACCAGAAATACTTTCCAGTCATGAATATAAATACTATAATGAAACTTATGAAATATAATCAATCACAATGAATACTTCACTATTCAGAAATTTATAAATCACATATCATTAATGTATCTTACATCAATAATCATCCCATTCCCATAAGCAGAATCAGAAGGTGGACACATAAGAATGACACAACTTCTATTAAATTCATAGGAATATTCAAACATGAAATATATGCACACAGTCTAAGCTTTACAACACAAATATAAACAGGTTAAGGTTGCCTCCAAAACCCATAACTTCACCCTCAGCCTCTCGAACTGAACCCTTATTACATTGAAAATTCCAAAATTTATAAAAAAAATCATGGAATATTAACTCTTTTGAACTTTTTGAAATGAAATATTGTCAATTATATGAAGATAAAAAGAATATTGAATAAGCTGCAAAGAATTTGGAACTAACAGAATCTTTAACCTACTGATTTGTGAATTTGAAGTTGGTCTTTGATACTTCTCTATCAAATCTTACTAGTTTAACTTATTTTTTGTTTTCGTGCTTTTTACGCACTCAAATATTGAGTACAACCTTAAAATTTGGGATTCTTCCACCCATACATAATTGTTGGAGACACTTTGTGATTGAAAAGTAATGGAGATTGTCAAATCAATTTATATTTCATCAGTTATTTAACATAAATCAAATAATATTTCAGTGATGAAGACATGACTAAAAGAAATGCAATAATTGAAAATGTTCCAATCTCAAGAAAATCTGCTTAGAACTCTTCCCAACTCATGAAAGTTTGTAAAACCAGAGGAGCAATCAAAACATATGCATGAGCAAGATTGAACTTCACATTGCACATATATGTAAAAAATAAAGTAGCCACATTTTTTGATAAACCAATTGTTGAAGTAAACCACATGAATTCACTATCCATCATTGAACTTGTTAACTCTGCCACAAATCTCTGCTTTCTGCATGTGATAGGTTTAACCTTGTTGACAAAAAGATCATAAGCACATTGCTCAGATGGCCTTTCTAGTTCAAAATTTACTCCATCCCTTTGTTTCGTGTTCATCAAATGTTATCTCATTTCCACATTTTGATCAATTGAGATAGTAGCATCTCATTTCCACATTTTTGATCCATTGAGACAGTAGCATGAGAACATGTCAAGTCTTGTGGATCAAATTGAAAATTAGCAAAGAAGTCTGACATGAATCTCTTAAAATCAACATCAATAGGATGTATGTCAACCATTAATGAGCATATGCATAAACTATTCTTTATTTCTTTCAGTTTTTTTCATTAAATACAAATTCCACTACACTTGTAAATTTGGTGATACACTTGCTTGGACGGAGCAATAAGTTGGTATACTTGTCAATGATCTTAGGTGCTTGGTGCTCGTGTACTTGGTAACGTTATGCCTAAGAATTTGATGGAATTTGGATGCTATTAGTGGCATCAGTTATTGACAGGAATTTGGTGATAAGTTTGGTCATAAACCTTGACACCTGTTTATTTACAGGGCTTGATACTCAGCTGGTGATGGTAGCGTACTTGAAAATGACTTCGTTCATTGGCACGTTGATATTTGGTTTGATATGTGAACGTTTTGTTGTTTCCCTGTAGGAGGCTTACCATGATAGGAATTTGAATGGGCATACCTTTTTGCGTGGCGAGTAATATCCCACATGCGACAAATTAAAATTCTTAAACTTCTTTATATGTACGTCTAACTCCAGTAGAGGTAAGGACTTCATAGGTTCATCGTATTTGATCGCTTTGGTATACTTTACATATATGTGATAAAGAAAGAAATTAAAATTAATATACTTCCAAAATATTTGACCATAAACAAGGAATTTTTATGCTTACATGGTATTTTTCAAATGAAAACAAAGATTTTGATGTTTTATATTTCGAAAATATTTGACCCTAAACAAGGATTTTAATGTTTACATGGTATCTTTGGAATGAAAACAAAGATTTTTTTGATGCTTACCTAGTATCTTTCAAATGAAAACAAATATTTTGATGTTTTATATTTCGAAAATATTTGACCCTAAACAAGGATTTTAATGTTTACATGGTATCTTTCGAATGAAAACAAATATTTTGATGTTTACATGGTATCTTTCGAATGAAAACAAAGTTTTTGATGTTTTTTATAAGCATGCATTTGATTTTGATGTTTACATGGTATCTTTCGAATGAAAACAAATATTTTGATGTGTTTTTATAAGCATGCATTTGAGGTGAGGAAAACAAGGTATTTTTCAATGAAAACAAGAGCCTTCACTAATTGAAGTGCAATTTGATTTTTTTACAAGCATGCATTTAAGGCGAGGAAAACATGGTATTTTCGAATGGATTTTGATGTTTACATGGTATCTTTCGAATGAAAACAAAGATTTTAATATTTTTTTATAAGCATACATTTGATTTTGATGTTTACATGGTATCTTTCGAATGAAAACAAAGATTTTGATGTGTTTTTATAAGCATGCATTTGAGGCAAGGAAAACATGGTATTTCGAATGAAAACAAGAGCCTTCACTAATTGAAGTACATTTAGATTTTTTTTACAAGAATTCATTTAAGGCGAGGAAAACATGGTATTCTCGAATGAAAACAAAGAGCCTTGACTAATTGAGGTGCATAAATAGATTATGACATTCAAGAGAAAAAAACGAGAGTCTTAGCAAAATTTGACACAGTGAATAACAAGCTACAAAAGGTTGACACAATATTAACAAGAATGTACAAAGGTTGACACAATATTAACAAAATAAAAAATAAATAAATAAAATTACTTTCAAAATACTTGACCCGAAACAAGGATTTTGATTTTTTTACAAGCGTGCATTTGAGGCGAGGAAAACATGGTATTTTCGAATGAAAAAAAAGAGCTTTCACTAATTGAGGTGCATAAACATATTATGACATTCAAGAGAAAAATACGAGAGTCTTAGTAAAAATTGACACAATGGATAACAAGCTACAAAAGGTTGACACAATATTAGCAAGACTGTACAATTTGGAGAAAGTTCAAAAGTACTGGTAGTATCACTTTTGCACTTTCACACAAGAACAAAGGAACATTAATAAAGACTCTAACATATGGAAGAGAAAAAACATAGGCATGACTCTTTGCATTTTATGGGAACATTATTGAAAGCACAGACAAACACTAGAGCCAATGCAACATTAGAATATAGGATGTCACGACTCTTGTAGCTGATCCATTATAGACTATAAAGCCTTCACTACCAGAACTTCCTACAGTGACCACTTCTACAAATCTACTAATTTTTTCGTCGGATTTAAATATATTTCATTAGCACCTCAAAAAATTTGATATGTATATTTCAGTGCTAACAACTGATAGGGAAAGCATTCGTGGTGTACTTTATCATTGCAAACCCTCTCTACACATCAATTTTCTCTTTGTTGAACTCAGGAAATCATGTTACCATGTCCCTCAACATCCTTGGAGTTCGGTGACACAAATGAGCGATCCTCATATGACATAACTTGCATAGATCACTATTGTTGTTGATTTGTTCCAAAGCATGTTGAGGATGAAATAAGAGATTCTATAGTTTCCCATGTCTAGCTCCAATTACAAAAGAAGTAAATGGACTCGATCCCTTGGGGGAAAAGTGCACATGTCCATCAAGGAAGCACACTCAAGTCCCCTATCCTTGATCATGGAAACTAAAATCAAGTTCTTCTTAAATCCAAGGACATACAAGACATCCTGCAAAGTCATGGGACTCATAGACTCCCTCTAAAAGGTAATAGTCCCACATACAACTACTCTAACAATTATGTTATCCCCTAGTAGTACCTCCACATCCAATCCTATTTGTGTGAACTCTGAAAACATCTCCCATATACCTGTCACATGTCTCAGATCTCCACTATCAATGTACCAAGTGAAAGTGGTGGTGGATGCACTCAAATAATTTCTATTCAACAAGGAATACTCTCTCTCATACTCTACATCTGCACTAGTAATGGATGCTTTCTCATACCTTCTCAGAATGACCAACACAAAGAGAAAAGTATCTCTTAATATAGCTGCATACTCATCAATCTATATTGAATTTCATGTACGTGGATTCTTCTTGTTGTTGTTTGGACATTGTCTAGCATAGTGCCCAAACTTCTAGCAAGCAAATCATTTAACTTTGCTCAAGTCCTTCTTCTTATCACCTTGCTTCATATCCCCACTCTTGGGACCCTTCATGGACTTCTTCTTCCCCTTAGTTTTCAAAGCCATAGTCTTCTCATCTTTTTTACTGTTTGAAGAGCTTACCTATGCATATCCTCTTCAGGTTTCCTCTTGAACAAATTCATCCTAGAGACGATCCCAAGAAGGAATTTTCTCTCTGGATACAATGGCCTCCATGAAAATAGCCCATGGATTGGCCATGCCATTCAAAGTTGTCCGCACTAGCTCACTTCCCTCAACCTTCTCACCATTTTCTCCAAGCTCACCTCTCACATGTGTTATCTTAGTAAGGTAAGATGTCACACTCTCATATTTGACCATTCTGATACTCTTCAACTTCTCTCTTAGTACCATCTTCCTATTTTCATTGGACCTTTTATACAAATTGGTTAAGGCATCCCACATTTGATAAGCACAATATTTACCAGTCACGGGTGGGTTCACATGGTCCTTCACTGCATCAAGGATAATCCTCTTTGAATTGATGCCCTTCTTATTGAATTCTTCCAATGTTGTTGCATTAGTAGAAGCGAGTACTTTCATAGGACTAGCTTGAGTGTTCTTCACTACTTCATCCCACAACTCAATCACCTGCAAAATCAACACAATCCTTACTTTCCAAGGAATGAAATTGGTTGCTATGTCCAACCTGTCCTCCAACCTCAACCCAGTATCCATATCACTTAAAATGCAAAGTCTAAAAGTTGCTTGATGAACAAAATGAAAGATCTCTCTGAACTCCGAAAATCATTGCTAAGTTAAAATATGCCCTTATTATCTTTGCCCAAGCTTTGATACTATTAACACCCAATTAAAATGATGGGAATGGGTGTTTCTCATGTTCTATGATCACGTCGAGAAATGGCAAATATGCAGCAAAAGGAAGTTGATGGTTTGCGCAGGGTGGCGCTTAGCAGCAGTATGATTCAAAGATTGGGAAATCAGGCTAAAGGCGGTATTGGATGCATTAAAGAGGGTTCCCGATCGACAACTAAAAACAGCCAAGAGGTAGATCAAAGATGTTAGATCTTTTCGCATGGTGAAATTTCCCAACCAAAAAACACTCCCCAGCCCTATGAAATGGGTTAAATATCGGACACATCAGACGATCAAAATTGGAGCCCAAAAGATCTAAGAAGGTAAGCTATTTTGCATCCCGAACTTGCAAGGAGTAGGGCGCAAACACAGATTGTGAAAAGCAGTACAGACCATTTTGATCAATGGCGCTGGTGCAAATAGAGGTAGATTGATAGCTAAAATTTATTTCACAATCCGAAGTAGCACAAGTGGAAACCAAAACTCCACTGCACGAAAAAGGGTGGGGCCCACTTAAATCTACAGTTGCGGAAGAACTTGGTCCTGATCGGCGGCTAGGAAACATGCACACAAAATAAAAGCACGTGTGGGAATAGGAAACCCACAGATCTATGGTTTGAGAATACAGAGGGTGAATCCATGGTGCAAACCGCTCAGGACATACACGAGAGCTATGACATGCAAAAAACTATAAAGGCCCACACAGAGTTGTAAAGATTTGGTTTTTTCTGAAACCTCGAAGCTGTCAAACACCTAAATCACATCCAAAGCGCCAGCCCGGACCAGCCAAGGGACCATGCTATGGGACAAGGTAGGCTCTTGACACTCTTTCAGCATTATTTGAAAATTGTCTCAATGGAAGTAGTGGAGGTAAGAGATGATATAGAACCAAAGGCATCAGATCAAAATACAAAAGAGCCTCTGTTTGATGCAAACTCTAAATTTTATGATACCTTCCTGGTGGGGGAAACTATAGAAACCTCCAGGGGCAAATTGGAAGAACGTAAGAACCAAGGTATGGATACCTGCGGTGTTTTTAAGTCTTTCTTTCATTTTTTCTCTGTCATCCCAACCCCCCAATGCCCTGAGTTTGTCTAGTGGTGCACAGAGAATTTCTCTGTCACCGAAGGCGTCATCATGGATAAGTCCTAGTCCAAAATTATCTGCCCTGTCAAAGCCCATATCGTCCACAAAACCCTAGGTGTCCCCAACAAATTCACCCAATAGACCCAAAACTACCGAGAAAAAGATATTATTCGTTGCTTTAGAGAGTCTCCTGCTAAGAGTAGGGAAGATTTCCTGAAATCCTGTTCTAAACCTGATAGTGAACCCATCAACCTATCTTACCCTATTGACCTTGGCCAATTCAATGAAGAGAATCAGTGGTGTATAACCCTAACCAGTCAGTTCTTAGGTTTAGATATCGACGCATACGTCCCATAGTCATTGTTGAGTCTTTTATTCGTTTTAGATACCTGTCCGGCCGAACTTGAATTGCCCAGACATTCAAGTCAGTCGTGCCGCCTTAAATTTGATGAGTTCTTAGCCGAGAACATCTGTTCTCAGTTAACAAACTTCCACGATGCCAGAACGTTCAGGTTCCAATCCTTTCTGCTGAGGATGTTCATAGCCCACAATGATGAAGACATGTAGCTACCAGAATTGGCAGTCACTACTGAAATGGCCACTAACCATAGTAAATTCATGAACCAACTGACAGCCGACATATATGAAGTCTTTTTCCAGGAAAGACTGCCTAGGGTGTTGCCTGAAATGAGGCAAATGCTGCAATTATCGAAAGGCGGGAGGATAGGAGAATGGTTCCTCTCAGAGTTTGGGACAACCATAAGACTGTATGGCTTTGTGCATTCTCCATACATCCTGCCAGCTTTCCTGATCCCCGGGATCTTTTATTTCGAGTTAATCCAAAAAAAGTTCATGGTTGAGGAAGAACACTTCTTGAACTTCAAAAAGTATTCAAATTTGGTCTTTCCTTGGAGATTAGGACCATATACAGTCAGAAATAGAGCTGCATTGCCTCTGGTCTCCAAATTTCTCAAAGACATGGGGTTTCCTCAAGACCAAGCAATAAAATATGACCCTCATCAGGTTATCTCCAAGAGGAGAACAACCCACAAATGCCGGCCCTTTGAGCACTCGGAGGTGCCTGGACTCAGAGAAAAAGCGAATGGGGACGATTTCCCTAGTACTGTCCCAATGGATACCAGTGCCGAACAGGACACTGGTTCGCAGTTACCCAAAACAAATTCCCGCCAGGAGGAGATGGCTATTGTGGTCGCGATTGTGGGTGCGTACTCATCTCTAGTTAGTTACTCGATGAGTTCGATGAAGAGAGGGGGTATTGAGGCCATGGACACCGAAGAAAGGGACACTGCTAGCACGCCCAAAAGGCTGAAAATAGAGCCCAGACAGCAGTTGGTATAGGATAAAAAGGGATAGGCAAAGAAGAATAAGGTATTAAAAATACAGTATTAAGTGGAGCCTGAGATGGCCAAACTGCAAATACAAGAGTGTGGATTCGAAGGACAAAGAGGATAAACATCCAAAGAAGAGTGGCTGAAGTCTTACCGAGATAAAGCTAACCAAACCTTTGAGGAGACAACAGAATTGTACCATGAAGCCTCACAGTTGCTTCAGTCCAATGTGGCATTGAAAGCAGTACGGGATCATGCCATTGATACCCTCAACTTAGCTTTGGCAGAAGGGAGCAAGGTGACCGAGGTCAATGTAAACCTTTCAAAGGTTCCCAATTTCAATGTTATACATCTAAGCAAAGAGATTGGAGGCATACTGAATAGCAGACTACTTAAAGCTAGCATACAATTGTCCAAGTCGAAGGAAGGTAAGGCTAGAACTTCTAATCTGTTAAGAAAAGCAAGAGCAGAGGTCAAAGCACTTAAAGCCCAGATCAACAGTTTATAGAAGGAAGCTATACTGATGGAGGAAGGTGGACAGAAAGGAAGCATGGTCTAGAAATTGCTCGATGACAAAGACAAAGAGATACAGGATTTGAAAAAGAGGTTAATAATCCCCGGCTCTCAGCTCGCTCGAGCAGATGAATTGGCTGAATTTGAAAAGGAGAAAGAGACACTGAATTCCAAGCTTGATGACAGCCAAGCTAAGCTGCTGAGGCTTCAGGAAAAGGAGAGGCAATGGGAAGTTGATGTCCAACTTCTGAGGAATAGCAAGACAGAGTTAAAATTTAGACTAGCAGCAAAGGAAAGTGAGCTCTAGAGCAAGAATGCAAAGAAAGCAATCCAGCCCACAGGCATGGTTGAAGAAGTAGACACCATATCTCTCTCCAAGGCAATGTAACAGATAGGCCTAAAGGATACCAAACTCATCAAATTAAAGCAGCAAATCGAAGAGCTAGAAAAAGAAAGAGTTAAAGAGAAACAAGGTCGAGAACAGCCTAAAGAAAAATGTTGAGAACTGACCCAAGAAAATGGTAAGTTGAGCCAGCAAGTGACCGACAAAATTGCACTGCAAGGCACAAAGCATCTAATATGGCACCAGATTATCATGGAAGCTGACAAGTTCCGACCCTATATTAATGTTATTATAGACCTGGGATTAGCTGTTGAGGAAACCAAAAAACATGTCCAGGAAGTAGAAGTTGAAATCAATAAGAGAACTTTAGAGATTGCAGAATGGGCCATAACTTATCTAAGCTCCTTGTTAGATGAAGCCTCTAACAGTCTCGGTCTTCAAAACTGGGTCACAGTTATCTCTGGAGCCCGAAAGGTGGTAACTAAACACAGGATGATGGAGACGGTGCAAGCCCAAATAGACATCACTAACCACAAACTCCAAGAGATCCTTTGGATGTTAAAGACATTGACGAATAGAGGACTCCACTCTTTCTGGGAAGAGAGAGCTCCTTTACTATCTCAAAAGGACTACAAGGATTTCATGTTTGACTGCCGATAAGACCACAAAAAATTCGAAGATATGGAACAAATGTTATCAGGGAAGGTCATCTATGATAAGTTGGTCAGTGATTTCGAGTTATGGTTTGACTTTAAAACCATGTGACCCAAGGTCCCTATGACTTCATACTCGGAAGCAATGGAGCTCCGAGCGCAAACTTATGACATGGTTGTTGTGCCACTCCCTGGTCTCGACACATGGAAAACCATCCGCCACTATGGGTTCATCCAGCTCGCACCACCCCAGTAGAAGTGGTGGTGCCAGTGCCACGAGAGATTTTCTAGATGTCGCGTGCTCACCCCAACGGTCGGTTCTCTTCGAGGGGTCTGTACAGTCAGCATCAGCCAGGTGGGGGTATGGGAAACTCTTGTGCCTATTCATCCCACACTTCATATATCATTATCTGGCCGTTCATACAAGCTACATCAGAATGACACATAAGAAACTGTTAGAACACACCCTTTATTGTAACCAATTTTGATTCCCAAATGTCAGTTTGGGAAATATGGAAACGCTATAAATATACCTACCAAAAAGGGAGAAGGGGTTGAAACCATTGTAATATTTTGCTATGTATGTTTTTCAAGAACGTTTTAATATAATCGCAGAGTTGAGATCGGCATTTTTTCACACAAGGATTCCTGTGTTGTTCGCACTTATAGTCTATTATTTCTCTCTTATGTGAATGTTGTTCTAGTTTACCTTTTCCATTCTATTTTTCTTTCATATCTGAGACTTAGGGTATAATGGTTCGGAATTCATACTCGCTACGCTCCGTCTGTTGTTTCAGGTATCCACCAAAATCTTCTTCCCAAGTTAATGTAGACTTCATTTCTCACAATGCTCTGCATTAATGGTTTGTTCATGTTCCTCCTTCTCACCAGACAAATATGAATGACTGTAATCGAATGGATGCCTTGCCCTTGTGATGAAAACATTTGCATTGAAGTTCTGATTATTTCTGTTGTATATCTTGACTCCATCACCCAATGATGTTGTATTTTGTTTCAACCAATTTCATAAACGATTTATAGTTTCCATTTGTATACATATATATCTGGCCACTGTCATACATTTAGTGAGAAATCACTCTTGGAAGAGTAGAAGGCCATTTCTCTCTTCAAAAGCGGTTTTGCTGTTACCCGGAGGCGGGCCTTTCCGCAACCTTGGGCTCATTTTCGGTGCTAAAAAACTGGTGCCATTGCCAGGGATGAGATTGAATATCATCCCTGGGAAAATGACAAATATTCAAAGTATTAAGAGTTTCTGTGGGAAAACATAGATTCTTACAGGTGAAGAAGGTTGTGTCATTTTCCCTAGCGACTCCACTAAAAGATTCCAGGAGGCGATTCCACTGAGGAGACCAATGATCGTAAAGACAAGGTTTCTGGAGAGAGCAAATCCTGAAGTTGCTAAAGGGTGGTTTGTTTTTCCTAGGGACTCCAAGATTATCGTGATCAGCATCACGCTGGCTATCCTGGCTCCCAGGAATATCCACACGAGAGGTAATTCTGATACCGAAACTTTGCTTAGTGTGGATAATCCGGAAAGATACTTAGAAATAGGAATAAGGAGAACTTGGGTTCTCTGTTGTTTGATACTTCGTCATCTTAGACCTTGTATGTCTTAGTTGAACCCGAGGGGGAGGTTGGAGCTGAAATATTGCTAACCAAATCTAAGTCTAAGCACGATCTGAGAAAGGCTTGGGTAGGTCCTAATACACTACAATCCTATCTGCTTGATTCTTTGTGGCTGAACCCAGAAACCCCGCCCGAAGCTGAAGGGGTATCCTCTATCTTTTAGAACACTCAAGTGCCCAATCTCCAATCTATTCTTAACTGAACCACCTCAATGGCGGCTGCAAGATTTGCCCCGTTAGCCTTACCTCTGGTCCTGCACAACCTCCCCATGAATTATGCCCAGAGGATTACACTCTACGACGGGGAGGGAAATGTTTCGGCAAGGTACCATGTAGATAAGTTTAATGACTTTATAGAACTTGAGGAGGTAGATGATGAATATGTCAAGATGCAATTATTCACTCAGAGTTTGTATGGGGAGGCCAAGAAATGGTATAAATATTTGCTACCTAGGTCTATCCGCAGCTTTGCCGGTTTTCAGACCATATTTCTAGAACGATGGGATGACAAAGAGAGACCCCTACAAGTTTTGTCCCAATATAATAATCTCAAGAAGGGAGGTTTTGAATCTGTCCATGAATTTTATAGCCGATTCATGCGGGTTTACAACTCGATACCTGTCGATATCAAACCTTCGCCCGGGGAAACTAAACTTCATTATGAAAACGCCTTTGACAACAACTTAGCTTTACTGTTAAGAGAAAGAAAGTACAACACCCTCCCGACCATGTTCACTGATGCCCTATAGGTAGAATCCAATATGATGGCATGTGGGAAAATAAAACCCAGGGTGGATATTGACAGGAGGAAAGGTCAAGAAGAGATACATCCCTCTACCTCTGCTTCTTCATCCAGTGATGTGAAATTTGAGTTGATGCTCAAAAATATGGAAAAGTTGATGGACAGGCTAATGGTAGAAACCAGGCCGGTGAACAGGGAACCAAACGAGCCTCAGATAAGGAATCCTAATTTTAGGCGGTCGGCCCCTCATCCACTCCAACCCAATAGAACAAGGGATGTGAGGAATCCAAGAAATACTGAAGAGCAGCCTATCATACCTCCTTTCCCTGAGAACTATGTGGCTGCTGAAGATGAAGCTGAGTCTATCGAATATCATATCCATCATTTCAGTGACCTAGACTCTAATATTTACTTGACCAAAGAGGAATATGATATGTTCGCTCAAGTAGATGGAAAAACCTTGACCGAGGAATTCGAGCAGTATCATAAAGGTTATATGCATGCTATTGACGATGTCAGGAAGATAAAACTGAGAAATAGGGACATAGCCATCTGCGAGCTAAAAGCTGAGGAATAAAGTCAGAAAGATGAAGGATTGTGGAAGATGTATTTTGACGGCTCTGTGTCTAAAGCGGGTGCTAGCGTAGGTGTGTATATTATCTCCCCCACTAAAGAAGCCAAAGGTCATTCTTACAAGTTAATTTTTGAATGCTCTAACAATGTCGCAGAATATGAGGCCTTATTGTTGGGCTTACATGCACTGAAAGGTGTAGGCGCAAAAAGGGCCCAAATTTTTGGAGACTTAGTGATCCGGTGGATTATTCATATTTAAAATCACACTGATCCAATATGGTACAAGGGTTATCAATCTATGGTTTTAACTCATATGCTAAACATTATATGCACAGCCCGTGCAGTTATCTCATAGTGCGCACTTTGCGCAGGGACCGTGCAGCGCAGTTTGCGCATGAGTCGCACAGTCTATGTATGAGCCGTGCAGTTATCGCACGCCGCGCAGATGGTCGCATGGGCGTGCAGTTATGTATGGGCCGTGCAGCTTGCGAACCATCGAAGTCGAGCATCGAATGGTTCAGGGAGGTTACCCATATGCTGCGACCTTTGTATGCTGCAACAGGGATCGGGTATATGGCGAAGACCTCGTATACTGCGACATTTGTAACTTTTGAAATGGCATCAAACGGTTACGTTATGTGGCATATCCCAGTTGCAAGTCCTGGCAACGTGTTGTGAGTCGGCACATGTGCGTGAAGTTGGTTGCAACATTTCGGGGATCTAGAACGTCATGGTAACATAACGCTTGGGCCATGACTTGGCGGAACGGCATGATTCAGTCTAGCATATGGTTGTAACAATAATCAAGAAAATAACAGATATAGCATATGAATCAAACCCATTACTTATCCTCTCGCTAAAACGCTTAAATAGAGGATGCTGGCCACTGTTCAGGGAGACGGAGACGGAGTGGAGGGGACGCAGCTTGCTTTAGAGTGTAGAGCATCGTTTCTCTGTTATGAGAAGCTTAGAAATATTTTTGCTACGAAGTGTCCAGATGTTGTTACTATAGAAGTCGACATTCTCTATTATAGTTTAGCTTTCTTTGTTTTTGAATGCTAATTGTAATTTCTAGAAGAGAGGTCTTCAAGACTTTGTACAGCATTCTGTTTACAGTTGCTGAAGTTGTTTCCAGAACCATTTTTGTACCATTTCAAAGAGATTAATTGGATCGGTACCCATTGGAGAGGGACCCGGAGACGTAGCCCAGTGGAGGGGGTGAACTCCATTATCAACTTCTTTTTGCAACTCTCTGTTTCTGTGTTTCTTCCTTGCATCTGCTCACCTGTGTATTTGTTCATTTATGTTCTGTTATGAGCACTTAATTTTCGTTAATGTTGTTCCATTAATTAACCTGTTGAATGCATTCTTTTACAACAAACTTTTAATGCACACAAGTTGAGGTCCGACGGATCATGTTATGGTATCAGAGCTGGTTGACTGTTTGTGCAAGTTTGAATGCTTACTAGGTTCAGGTTAAAGCTTGGTGAAGGAGAATTAATTGAAGGAGACCTTGAGATTGGCTCCAGGAGGACATTTTCAAGAACCATGTCTTCTCCACGAGGAGAAGAAGAAGGAAATACAGAACGGGAAAAACCTGTTATTTCAGAAACTGAGTTTCTGGAGGCTTTTATGAGCATGAAAGCCATGATGGAAATTCTACTCGATGAGCGAGTAGAAAGGAAGAAGAAAGAAGAAGGATCTTCATCCAAAGATGCAGGAGTGAAGAAGGAAGAAAAGGGTAAAGGAGAAGGAGGTGATGGTGATCCTCCTGAAACCAATCAAGCTTTCTCTTCTTCTCATACTTCTCATTCAAATAATGCAAGTCCTAATATGCCTTATTTCAAATTGGATGTGAAATTTGAATTACCAATTTATAATGGAGATTTAGATGCTGAAAAGTTAGACAATTGGATCAAGCAGCTTGAAGTATGTTGCAGGGTGCAGGGCATTACTGATGACCCTTCCATAATTCAATTGGCCACTTTGAGAATGAGTGGAATGGCTCTTACTTGGTGGGAGAGAAATATTCAGCAATATCTTCGAAAGAATGGTAAAATTATTTCAGTTTGGAATGAATTCATTGAAGTATTAAGGAAGCAATTTTATCCTTTAGGTCACATGCAACAATTAACCAAGAGTTGGCAAATGTTTAGACAAGCTAAGGGACAAAGCATTCAAGAATATACTCATGAATTTAGAAAAAGGGCTATTGCATTGAATGTTGCATTAGATACCCAGGAAACTCTTATTAAGTACATTGGTGGTATGCATTCTTATTTATGACATACTTTGTTGATGTTTAACCCCAGTACCTTGGATGATGTATGTGTTCAAGCTACACATTTAGAAGCTAGGGGAAAGCATACTAATGATACTTTTTTGAAGAAATCCTTTAAATTTGACAGCAAATCGAAAGGTCAAGATAAGGGGAAAAAGAAGATGGCTACTGTTAAGAAAGAAGCTGACAAGCCTACATGTTCACATTGTCAGAAGGCACATGATGTCTCTAAGTGTTGGAAACTTCATCCGGAGTTAAGGCCAAAGAAGTATGGAGGAAACAAAGATAACGCCAAAGCAAAAGCTACTGCAGCAGTTATTCAGCACTTAGGATCCGAATCAGGTGATGAAACAAAGGTTACAACTGTCGGGATTCATGGTAAGAATAAAAGTATATCACTTCCCATTGATACAAAATCAAGTTCTAGTGCAAATACAAATCTGCCATCTACTTCTAAGCAAAATGATAAAGATAGAAGTGCACTGTTTCATGTTCGTGTCATTGCGAATCACACAAAGATTGATACATTGTTTGATAGTGGTTCACAAGTAAATCTGATATTAGAAGAAGTGGTTAAGAAATTGCATTTAGTTACTATGCCTCATGAAAAGCCCTATCCTCTAGGTTGGGTTACTAATGATACACGATTGCAAGTTACAAAGAAATGTATATTAAGGTTTGCAATTACTGAAAAGTTCATGGATGAGGTAGAATTAGATGTAGTACCACTTGACATTTGTGGAATTGTACTTGGGAGTCCATATTTGTATGACCGGAAAGCAGTCTTTTATAGAGAGCAGAATAAGTATCATCTTTTTAAAGATGGTGTAGAATATATTGTACAAGCACATAAGATAAAGACCAATCTGGCCATAGTCTCTGCAGGACAAATGAAGAGGTTGGTAAATGCTAGTAAGAATTTTGTGTTAATGATGGTTAAGGTGAAAAATGATGAGATCTCTAAATCCTTTGAAGGGTGTGACCCTAAGCATAAATATTAACTAATTGAAATCATGTCTGATTACGATGATTTGTTTCAAGATCCGAAGGGGTTACCACCAAAGAGAGAGATTCAGCATGAGATACATTTGCAGCAGGAAGTGCCACTCCCGAACATAGCCATGTACCGAATGTCTGTGATGAAGAATGAGGAAATGAAGAAGCATGTTCAGGAGCTGATTGAGAAGGGGGTCATCCGGCCAAGCACTTCCCCTTGTGGCTCTCCTATAGTCTCGGTTCCAAAGAAGGATGGGTCTTGGAGGATGTGTATCGACTATAGGGCCCTTAACAAAATCACCATTAAGAATAGGTATCCTCTTCCCCGCATTGATGATTTGCTTGATCAGTTGAAACATGCAACTTACTTTACAAAATTGGATCTACGTAGTGGGTATCATCAAATCCGTGTTGCTGAAAATGATTCTTGGAAAACAGCTTTTAAAATGAAACAAGGTTTGTATGAATGGCTTGTGATGCCTTTTGGGCTCTGTAACGCACCTGCTACTTTCATGCGGGTCATGAATGATGTCTTTCGTTCATTCATTGATGATTTTGTAATTGTATATCTAGATGATATCCTTATGTTTAGCAAAACATGGGAAGAGCATGTTGTACATGTGAAGAAAGTTTTAGATGTACTAAGAAAGGAGAAGCTTTATGTAAAGATGCCCAAATGTGAATTTGCTAAAAATTCTTTAGTACATCTGGGCCATATTATTGGTGGAGGCTACCTGCGAGTGGACCCAGCCAAGGTTTTTGAAATTGTAAACTGGCCACGGCCTAACACCGTTACTGAAATCAGAAGTTTTTTGGGTGCGGTTCAGTATTGGAGGAAATTCATTTCGGGGTTTTCTTCCATTGCTGCACCTTTACATGCATTGACAAGAATCAAAGAAATTTTCCAGTGGGGAGGCAAGCATCAGAGAGCCTTCGACACTTTGAAGGAAAAGATTAGCACAGCACCAGTTCTGATATTGCCAAATTTACAGCAGCCATTTGAGATCGAAACCGATGCCAGTGGGTTTTCCATGGGAGCAGTTTTGATGCAAGGGAGAAAGCCAGTTTGTTACCATTCAGAAATGTTCTCTACTGCAGTAAGTAACTATCCAACCTATGACAAATAATTGTATGCTTTAGTACAGAGTGTGAAGAAGTGGAAACATTACATCATGGGAAAAGAAACAGTCATACATAATGATCATCATCCACTTCAATATTTACAATCTCAGACTAAAATACAACAAAGTAGGCATTTAAGATGGATGGGATTCTTACAACAGTTTCATCTCGTAATTAAGTACAAAAAGGGAATTCATAATAAGGTAGAAGACATGTTATCAAGGCCTCCTACAAATGCTTCAATCATTCTTCAAAAAAGTTCATTGACACATGAAAGTTACATTGAACAGTATGCAGAAGATAAAGATTTTAAGAAAGTATATGCATCCCTAATACATGGTAAACAGGAAGAGAACTATTATGTGCATAATAAACCTTTGTATCATCTTGGTAAACTCTGTATTATAGAGAAAGAAAGAGTGCATGTGATTCGAGAAGCACATAGTTCATTGATTGCAGGACATTTTGGTGTGAGTAAAACCTTGTCTGTATTGCAGAATCATTGTTATTGGCCTCAAATGCAAGAAACTGTAGCTAAATATATAAGAGGTTGTGTTATGTGTGCAACAAGTAAGCCTAGCAATAGGAAATTGGGGTTGTACACACCTCTTCCAGTTTCTTCTCGTCCTTGGGAAAGCATTTCTATGGACTTTGTAGGAGGACTACCGATGTCTAGGAAAGGACATGATTACCTATATGTTGTTGTGGATAGATTCAGCAAAATGTGTATCTTAATGCCATGTAATAAATAGATCACTACTGAACAAAAAACTCACCTGTTCTTTCAGAATGTTTGGGTACATTTTGGGCTGCCCATGTCTATTATATCTAATCGAGATTCCCGGTTCTTGGGAGAATTCTGGTCAACTCTATGGGAGCTTATGGATACTAAACTTAAGAAGAGTACAGATTTTCATCCACAAATCGATGGACAAACAGAGGTAGTGAATGGGACAGTGGTTCAGCCGCTCAAAGGATATTTTGGTAAACATCCTAAACTTTGGGATGAGCAGTTGCAGTATATACAACATGCTTACAATCATGCAGTTCATTCTTCCACAAAAAGATCTCCTTTTGAAACTTGTTTTGGATATCTGCCAAAAACACCGATGGACTTCTCTTTTGGCAAAGATGCAGTGGATGGACATCATGATGCAAATAAAGCTCTAAGGTTCATTCAGAGAATCCAAGCAGTGCGGCAGGAAGTTCAAGAACAATTGGAGAAGAGCCAGGCAAAGTACAAAGCCAAGCATGACAAGCATCAAGTTGATGATCAATTTCAATTTGGTGACCAAGTTTGGTTACATATCACCAAAGAAAGAATAAAAGGTGAAGGTAAAAAGCTTAAGCCTATCAGGTATGGTCCTTTTGAGATCTTGGAAAAGATCAGTACTAATGATTTTCGCTTGAATTTACCTCCATATATGCAAATTTATTCAGTTATCAATGTCAAGAATCTTAAACTGTATGAGCCTCCTATGATCATGGATGAGGAAACTAGCATACAGATTCCTTCAGTTGATGATTTGGCACCTGAATATATGAAAGAGTTGCAGGATGATGTTATTCTTGACAGAAATGTAAGGACTTCACGAAGGGGGAATGCTGAGTACCTTCGAGTGGGGCTCAAAGGCATGCATCCTAGCAAAGCAAGATGGATGGAGATTGGAAAAGTGAGGGAGCTATACCATCACTTACTTTCCAAATGATTCAAGCTTTTGGTGGTCCAAAATCTCTTCAATGGGGAGGAATAATCCGGTGGATTATTCATCTTTAAAATCACACTGATCCAATATGGTACAAGGGTTATCAATCTATGGTTTTAACTCATATGCTAAACATTATATGCACAGCCCGCGTAGTTATCGCATAGTGCACACTTTGTGCAGGGACCGCGCAGCGCAGTTTGCACATGAGTCGCACAGTCTATGTATGAGCCGTGCAGTTATCGCACACCGCACAGATGGTGCGCATCTTATCTCATGGGCGCGCAGTTATGTATGGGTCGCGTAGCTTGCGAACCGTCGAAGTTGAGCATCGAATGGTTCGTGGAGGTTACCCATATGCTGCGACCTTTGTATGTTGCGACGGGGTTCGGGTATATGGCGAAGACCTCGTATACTGCAACATTTGTAACTTTTGAAATGGCATCAAACGGTTACGTTACGTGGCATAGCCCAGTTGCAAGTCCTGGAAACGTGTTGTGAGTCGGCACATGTGTGTGAAGTTGGTTGCAACGTTTCGGGGATCTAGAACGTCGTGGTAACATAACGCTTGGGCCGTGACTTGGCGGAATGGCATGATTCAGTATAGCATATGGTTGTAACGATAATCAAGAAAATAATAGCTGTAGCGGATGAATCAAACCCATTACTTATCCTTTCGCTAAAATGCTTAAATAGAGGATGTCGGCCACCGTTCAAGGAGACGGAGACGGAGTGGAGGGGACGCAGCTTGATTTAGAGCGCAGAGCATCGTTTCTCTGTTATGAGAAGCTTAGAGAGATTTTTACTATGAAGTGTCTAGATGTTGTTACTGTAGAATTCGACATTCTCTGTTATAGTTTAGCTTTCTTTGTTTTTGAATGCTAATTGTAATTTCCAGAAGAGAGGTCTTCAAGACTTTCTACAGCATTCTATTTACAGTTGTTGAATTTGTTTCCAAAACCATTTTTGTACCATTTAAAAGAGATTAATTGGATCGGTACCCATTGGAGAGGGACCCGGAGACGTAGCCCAGTGGAGGGGGTGAACTCCATTATCAACTTCTGTTTGTGACTCTATGTTTCTGTGTTTCTTCCTTGCATCTGCTCACCTGTGTAGTTGTTCATTTCTGTT
The DNA here is from genome assembly GCA_001517045.1 of Pseudotsuga menziesii. NCBI lineage: Eukaryota > Viridiplantae > Streptophyta > Pinopsida > Pinales > Pinaceae > Pseudotsuga > Pseudotsuga menziesii. The sequence goes on along the minus strand of LPNX010890455.1, from coordinate 159,795 downwards.
CTGTTCTGAGCACTCAATTTCCGTTAATGTTGTTCCATTAATTAACCTATTGAACGCATTATTTTACAACAAAATTTTAATGCACACAAGTTGAGGTCCGATGGATCACTTAGAACTTGTAATAAATCAAGTGAATAATATTTATCAAACTAAGCATCCGAGAATGAGAGCCTACCAAAACAAGGTGTGGGACATGTTCAGGAATTTATTCACTGAACACACAGTCCAAGTGATTCCCAGATATCAAAACACGGTGGCAGATTCTCTGGCAACTGCAGCGGGGAAGTGTGAGGCTTCAGCGACACGAAAGAAGAAATATATGGTGGAGATTGTAAATAGACCTTCCATACTAGACAACACTAAACATTGGCAGGTCTTCGAAGACGATATGCAAATCAAAATATTTTCGGAGATGTCTAGTGAGTTTGTGAATACCCACATTGATGAAGGTGGCTCCGACCCTGAAAACCTCTTACATGATGAAGGGGAAGGAGAGGAAGCTTTTGGCACGGGAAAACTTAAAGACTCCTTGGGAGGAAAGGATATAGTCCAGTTAAAAAGCAACCATATCCCTAGAGGCCTGACACCTTTAGAGTCTCTGTTCAACTAGAATGATGTAGCTAAAGAGCCTAAATTCAAACCAGCCACAGATGTTGTAGAAGATGTAAATATCAGCACTAAAGAAGACCCGAAGACTATAAAGTTGTCCAAGAAGTTGCCCGAGGAAGAGAAAAACGAGTATGTGAAGTTGATGAAGAAATACACAGATGTGTTTGCATGGAGTTATGAAGATCTCAAAGAATATGACACCTCCATCATCCAGCACACCATTCCAATTAAACCCGGAGAGAAACCTTTCAGGAAAAATCTCCAGAGGATCAATCCGAAGCTAGTACCCATCATTAAGAAGGAAGTGAAGAGGTTGTTCGATGCAAAGATAATAGTAACTCTGAGGTTTTCCAAATGGGTGGCCAATTTAGTTCCCATTCAAAAAAATAACGGAGAAATACGGTTGTGTGTGGATTTCAGGAATTTGAACAAGGTATCTTTGAAAGATAATTATCCTTTGCCCAAAATGGATCAGATTCTTCATAGGGTTGTAGGATCAGAAAGGATATCTACGATGGACGGGTTTTCCAGGTACAACTAGGTGAAGGTGTTACCTGAAGATCAAGAAAAAACCACTTTCACCACACCATGGGGTACTTTCATGTACGCGAAGATGCCATTTGGGTTGATGAATGCGCGAGCTACTTTCCAACGTGCCATGGACATCTCTTTTGCAGAGGAAAAGGAAACATTTGTGGTGATATACATGGACGACATTACGGTGTACTCCAGATGGGCTAAAGACCATATCAGGCATTTGGAAAGGGTCTTCATTAAATGTAGAAGGTATGGCGTCTCCTTGAACCCCAGGAAGTCAAATTTCTCCCTAGAAGAGGGGAAATTGCTTGGACACATCATCTCAAAGGAAGGGATTAGGATCGATCTAGACAGGGTAAAAGGCATCTTGAAGGTTGAAGAACCGCGGAGCAAGAAAGAAGTCCAATCCTTCCTCGACCAAGTCAAATTCTTAAGAAGATTCATCCCTAGATTTTCCAAAATCTTGATGGACATTACCAGCATGCTAAGGAAGGACCATGAAATTAAGTGGACAGTTAAGGCCAAGAAAGCCTTCAAAGATATAAAACAAGCTATTTCGAAGGCTCCTGTGTTAATCAGCCCAGATTTTGAAAAAGATTTTTTGGTATTCTCTTATGCTTTAGAACACATTGTAGTAGTAGTGTTTCTACAAAAGAATGATCGAGGTGAGGAATAGCCTATAGCGTTCTTCAGTAAAATTTTGAGGGACGGCGAGTTGAGGTACAACATAATGGAAAAACAAGCATACGCCTTGGTCAAAGCTTTGAAATATTTCAGGATCTATATCCTCCATTCTCACATCATCACCTTTGTACCATGCAATGTTGTGAAGAGCATATTGACACAGCCAGACCCAGAAGGAAAGAGAGCCAAATGGGTTGCGGCACTCCTTGAGTATGACATAGAAATCAAGCCCACGAAGCTGGTCAAAGGGTAGGGATTGGCTAAGATGATCACGGACTCTCACTGCGACTCTCTGTAACTAAATTTTCTTTCCTGTCAGTTTGGTCTAGAAGAGTCTGAGATGCAGGTGAAACCAGCCTTCTCTACATCCCCTTGGTACGCTGACGTTGTTTTTGTATTGCAGAATTTACAACCCCCTGCTGGTCTGAGCAAAACCTGAGCCAAATCCATCAAACTGAAAGCTGCAAAATTTTGCATCATAAAACGGTACCTCTACTGGAAGGACCCTGGGGGGATATTGCTAAATTTTATTTTGGAAGACGAAGCTCAGAACATGACGAAGGAATTTCATGAAGGGGACTATGGGGGTCATCATTCCTGGAAGGTCACTGCAAACAATATCCCGAGGGCAGGATTTTATTGGCCTTCATTGTTCTCAGATGTTTACAAGGAAACCACGAAATGTTACCGGTGCCAGATCTTTGAAGGAAGGAGGAAGGTGGTGTCTCTCCCTCTCAACCTCATATCAATGGAGGCTCCATTCCAACAATGGGGGTTGGACTTCATCAGTGAGATAAAGCCAAACTCCTTTGGACAGCACAAGTGGATCCTGACTGCCACAGATTACTTCACAAAATGGATCGAGGCTATACCCTCTCGGAGAGCTATAGAAGAAGTAATAATGGATTTCATAGAGAAAAATATCCTGGCGAGGTTCAGCTGCCCGAAGAGAATAATTACTAACAAGGCCTATGCATTTAAATCTAAGAAGATGATAAACTTTTTCCATAAATACCATATAATTTTGAATCACTCCACTGCTTATTACCCACAGGGGAACGGATTGGCCGAATCTTTTAACAAGAGCCTTATAAGGATTATTAAGAAGTTATTAGAAGATAACAAAAAATATTGGCACACCAAGTCGAAGTATGCCTTGTGGGGCAACAGAATTAGTACCAATAGAGCTATCGACATGTCACCATTCCAGTTAGTTTGTGGGGCCGAAGTAATTTTCCCAGCCTCTCTGGGTGTCCCAGACATGAAATTACTGCGAGACCCATTAGATGAGCTGAATCCCATTCAAAGGAGAATCAACCAAATCATTGAGCTTAATGAAGTGAGGGATAAATCTTATGATAAGGTCCAAGTGCACCAGGAGAAGATGAAGAATACCTTCGACATAAAAATAAAGGAAGATGTGTTCCAAGCTAGTGACTTGGTGCTAAAATGGGATGCCCCCAATGAAGATAAAGGGAAACATGGGAAGTTTGACTATTTATGGGTAGGTCCTTACCTCATTACTGCTCACAGAGGAGACAACGCCTTCATTTTAGAGTATCCAAATGGGTCACGGTATGAAGGGGGCACAGTGAATGGGAAGTTCCTGAAACACTACTTGGAATAAGGGGACTAAGGCCCATGTATCATAGTGTAAATACGTTTCATTTTTCAATCAGCATTGGTGGTGAATCAGAAGATTTGAAGCCTGCGAAGAAGGCCCTAAGATCAGAAGAGGTAACCATCCTTTAAAGTTCGCTTTCTTATTTCAGACAGTTAGGTTATATGAGGTTTTTAATGGTTTTGGAACTTGGTCTATGAGGGGGGTTCTTTGCTACCTCACTAGGAGGATAGCATCCCTCATGGAGCCGGTTGTTAACACCCAATTAAAATGATGGGCATGGGTGTTTCTCATGTTCTATGATCACGTCGAGAAATGGCAAATATGTAGCAAAAGGAATTTGATGGCTCGCACAGGGTGGCGCTCAGCAGCAGGATGATTCAAAGATTGGGAAAATCAGGCTAAAGGCAATATTAGATGCATTAAAGAGGGTTCCTGATCGACGACTGAAAATAGCCAAGAGGCAGATCAACGGTGTCAGATCTTTTTGCACAGCGAAATAGCCCGACCAAAAGCCACTCCCTTGCCCTGCGAAATGGGTTAAAGATCGGACACATCGGATGATCAATATTGGAGCCCGAAAGATCTACAGAGGTGAGCTATTTCACATCCTGAAATTGCAAGGAGTAAGGCACAAACACAGATTGCGAAAAGAAGTATGGGCCGTTTTGATCAATGGCGCTGGTGTGAACAGAGGTAAATCGATGGCTAAAATTCATTTTGCAATCCGAAGTAGCACGGGTGGAAACCAAAACTCCATTGCGCAAAAAAGGGTGGGGCCCACTTAAATCTACACTCGCAGAAGAATTTGGTCACGATCGGCGGGTAGGCAGCATGCACACAAAATAAAAACACATGTGGGAATACGAAACCCACAGATATACGGTTTGAGAATACAGAGGGTGAATCCATGGTGCAAACTGCCCAGGACATATGCGAGAGCTGTGACATGTAAAAAACTATAAAGTCCCACACGAAGTTGCAAATATTTGTTTTTTCCTGAAACCTCAAAGATGTCAAATACCTAAATCACATCCAAAGCGCCAGCCCAAACCAGCTAGGGGACCACGCTATGGGAAAAGGTAGGCTCTTTAACACTCTTTCAGCATTATTTGAAAATTGTCTCAATGGAAGTAGTGGAGGTAAGAGACGATATAGAACCAGAGGCATCAGGTCAGAATACAGAAGAGCATATGTTTGATGCAAACTCTAAGGTTTACGATACCTTCTTGGTGGGGGAAACTATCGAAACCGCTAGGGGAAAATTTCAACAACATAAGAACCGAGGTATGGATACCTACGGTGTTTTTAAGTCTTTCTTTCATTTTTTCTCTATCAACCCAACCCCCCAGTGCTCTGAGTTTGTCGAGTGGTGTGCAAATAATTTATCTGTCACCGAAGGAGTCATCATGGATAAGTCCCAGTACAAAATTCTCTGCCCTGTCAAATCCCCTACCATCCGCAAAACCCTGGGTGTCCTCGACGAATTCGCCCAATAGACCTAAAACTACCAAGAAAAAGATATTATTCGCTGCTTTAGAGAGTCTTCTTCTGAGATTAGGGAATCTTTCTTGAAATCCTGTTCTAAACCTGATAGTGAACCCATCAACCTATTTTACCCTATTGACCTTGTCCAATTCAACGAAGAGACTCAGTGGTGTATAACCCTGACCAGTTAGTTCTTAGGTTTAGATACCGACGCATACGTCCCAGAGTCATTGTTGAGTCTTTTATTCATTTTAGATAGCTGTCTGGTCGAACCTGAATTACCTGGATAGTCAAGTCAATCTTGTCACCTTAAATTTGATGAGTTCTTAGCTGAGAACATCAGTTCTCAGTTAACGAACTTCCACGATGCCAGAACATTCAGGTTCCAATCCTTTCTGCTAAGGATGTCCATAACCCACAATGATGAACACGTGTAGCTACCAGAATTGGCAGTCACTACTAAAATGGCCACTAACTACAGTAAATTCGTGAACCACCTGATGGCCGACATATATGAAGTCTTTTTCCAGGAAAGACTACCTAGGGTGTTGCCTGAAATGAGGCAAATGCTACAATTACCAAAAGGCAGGAGGATAGGAGACTGATTCCTCTCAAATTTTGGGACAACCATAAGACTGTATGACTTTGTGCATTCGCCATACATCCTGCCGGCTTTCCTAACCCCCAGGATATTTTATTTGGAGTTAATCCAACAAAAGCTCATGGTTGAGGAAGAACACTTCTTGAACTTCAAAAAGTGTTTGAATTTGGTATTTCCTTGGAGATTAGGACCATATATAGTCAGAAACAGAGCAACATTGCTTCTGGTCTCCAAATTTCTTAAAGACATGGGGTTTCCTCAAGACCAAGCAATAAAATATGACCCTCATCAGATTATCTCCAAGAGGAGAACAACCCATAAATTCCAACCCTTTGAGCACTCGGAGGTGCCTCGAATCAGAGAAAAAGTGAATTGGGATGATTTCCCCAATATTGTCCCAATGGATACCAGTGCTGAACAGGACACTGGTTTGTAGTTACCCGGAAAAAATTCCCCCCAGGAGGAGATGGCTATTGTGGTCATGATTACGGGTGGATAGTCATCGCTAGTCAGTTACTCAATGAGTTCGATGAAGAGAAGGGGTATTGAGGCCATGGACACCAAAGAAGGGGACACTGCCAGCATGCCCAAAAGGCTGAAAATAGATCCTGGACAGAAATTGGTATAGGATAAAAAGGGATAGGCAAAGAAGAAGAAGATAGTAAAAATATAGCAGCAAGTGGAGCCCGAGATGGCCAAACTACAGATACAAGAGTATGTATTCGAAGGGAAAACCGAACAAGCATCCAAAGAAGAGTGGCTAAAGTCTTACCAAGATAAAAATGACCAAAAATTTGAGGGGACAATAGAATTTTACTGTGAAGCCTCACGGTTGCTTCAGTCTAATGTGGCGTTGAAAGAAGTACGGGATCATGCCACTGCTACCCTCAGCTTAGCTTTAGCAGAAGGGAGCAAGGTGACCGAGGTCAATATAAACCTTTCAAAGGTTCCCAATTCTGATGTTATACATCTGAGCAAAGAGATTGGAGGCATACTGAATAACAAACTACTTAAAGCTAGCATACAATTGTCCAAGTCAGAGGAAGGTAAGGCTAGAACTTCTAGTCTGTTAAGAAAAGCGAGAGCAGAGGTCAAAGCACTTAAAGCCCAGATCAATAGTTTATAGAAGGAAGCTATACTGATGGAGGAAGGTGGACAGAAAGGAAGCATGGTCCATAAATTGCTCAATGACAAAGACAAAGAGATACAGGATTTGAAAAAGAGGTTGAGAATCCTCGGCTCTCAGCTCGCTTGAGTAGATGAATTGGGTGAATTTGAAAAGGAGAAAGAGACACTGAATTCCAAGCTTGCTGATAGCCAAGCTAAGTTGATGAGGCTTGAGGAAAAGGAGAGGCAATGGGAAGCTGATTTCCAAATTCTAAGGAATAGCGAGACAGAGTTAAAAGTTAGACTAGAAGCAAAGGAAAGTGAGCTCCAGAGCAAGAACACAGAGAAGGAAATCCATCCCACGGGTGCGGTTGAAGAAGTAGACACCAGCTCTCTCTCCAAGGAAATGTCACAGATAGGCATAAAGGATACCGAACTCATCAAATTAAAGCAACAAATCGAAGAGTTAGAAAAATAAAGAGTTAAAGAGAAACAAGGTCGAGAACAGGCTAAAGAAAAATGCGAAGAATTGACCCAACAAAACTATAAGTTGAGCCAGCAAGTGACCGGCAAACTTGCACTGCAAGGTGCAAAGCATCTGATATGGGACCGGATTATCATGGAAGCTGACAAGTTCTAACCCTATCTTAATGTTATTACAAACCTGGGATTAGCTGTTGAGGAAACCAAAAAACATGTCCAGGAAGTAGAAGTTGAAATCAACAAGAGACCTTTAGAGATTGCAGAACGGGCCATAACTTATCTAAGCTCCTTGTAATATGAAGCCTCTAACAGTCTCAGTATTCAAAACTGGTTCATGGTTATCTCTGGAGCCCGAAAGGTGGTAACTAAACACAGGATGATGGAGATGGTGTAGGCCCAAATAGACGTCACTAACCACAAAATTTGAGAGATCCTTCGGATGTTCAAGACATTGATGAACAGATGATTCCCCTTTTTCTAGGAAGAGAGAGTTCCTTTACTATCTTAGAAGGAATACAAGGATTTCCTATTCGACTACCGATCAGACCACAAAAAATTCGAAGATATGGAACAAGCATTATCAGGGAAGGTCATCTTTGATAAATTGGTCAATGATTTCGAGTTATGGTTTGACTTTAAAATCACGCGACCCAAGGTGCCCATGACTTCATACTCGGAAGCAATGGAGCTCCAAGCACAAGCTTATGACATGGTTTTTATGCCACTCCCTGGTCCCGACACATGGAAAACCATCCGCCACTATGGGGCCGTCCAGCTCGCACCACCCCAGTAGAAGTGGTGGTGCTAGTGCCACGAGAGATTTTCTAGATATCGCGTGCTCGCCCTGACAGTCGTTTCTCTCTGAGGGGTTTGTATAGTCAGCATCAGCCAGGTGGGGGTATGGGAAACTCTTGTGCCTCTTCATCACGTGCTCCATATATCATTGTCTGTCCATTCATACAAGCTACATCAGAATGACACATAAGAAACTGTTAGAACACACCCTTTATTGTAACCAATTTTGATTCCCAAATGTCGGGTTGGGAAAGATGGAAACGCTATAAATATACCTCCCAAAAAGGGAGAAGGGGTTGAAACCATTGTAATCTTTTGTTGTGTATGTTTCTCAAGAAATTTTTAATATAATCGCAGAGCCGATATCGACGTATTTTCACACAAGGATTCCTGTGTTGTTCGCACTTATAGTCGGTTGTTTCTCTCTTATGTGAATGTTGTTCTAGTTTACCTTTTCCATTCTGCTTTTCTTTAATATTTGAGACTTAGGGTATAACGATTCGAAATTCGTACTCGCTACGCTCCGTCTGTTGTTTCAGGTATCGACCAAAAGCTTCTTCCCAAGTTAATGTAGAATTCATTTCTCACAATGCTCTACATTAATGGTTTTTTCATGTTCCTCCTTCTCACCAGACAAATATGAATGTCTGTAATCAAATGGATACCTTGCCCTTGTGATGAAAACGTTTGCATTGAAGTTTTGATTATTTCTATTGTATATCTTGACTCCATCACCCAATGATGTTGTATTTTGTTTCAACCAATTTCATAAGCGATTTATAGTTTCCATTTGTATACATATATATCTGGCCATTGTCATACATTTAGTGAGAGATCCCTCTCGGAAGAGTAGAAGGCCAGTTCTCTCTTCAAAAGCAGTTTTGTTGTTACCTGGAGGCGGGCCTTTCCGTAACCATGGGCTCATTTCCAGTGCTAACAGATACCATGTAAAATTTCAGTGTTTTCCTAACCCAATTTCAAGTTTTCAATTCTGCATATGGTTTAATTCCCAACTCCATTCAACTGGTCTATGTTTCAAGTGTGGTAGTTACTCTTAAACCATACAGTAAATGAAACACTTAGAGAAAATTTACAAGTACAATTGAGCATAAATAAACTTAGACACACATGAAAATTTTTAGACTTAGTATTTTATCCAAATGGCCTAAGAAAATACCCTAGATGGGGAAAACTTGTGAAAGAGAGTGTGGGTATTTATTTCTTCTTCAAAATAAAAGGTATAGTAATGAACACAATGAATACAACATATCTCAACCCAATGAAGACATGAATCCAAGCATGGGAAATTTGTTGTTGTAGATGACTTGTTCTCAGTGTATAAACAACTAGGAAATTCATGCCAAACTTTGACTATATGGATTTCCTACTCATAGCCGTATTCCTAGAACTCTATGCCCAAATAAAACAATATTATTCTCAGCAGATGTGCCCACTGTACCAGCAACATACTATCTTGAAATTCTTGCCCGCTCAGCCTCAAATTTCATGCCCATAATCTGCCTAGGAAACGCACCACAAACAATACAGTCTCTGTAATTAAAGTTGTTGTTATTCACATTGAAAATCATGTCCTTCGACGTGAAACGCATTCCCAAACTCTTCTCAATTTTCATGCTTCTTAAATGCTATTGTACGGTCTTGGAATTTGTGCCTACTATCTCAACATTTGCTTCTCTCTCTCAAACTTGACATCTCTTCATCTCAAGGAAAATTGACTTACTCCAATGCTCATGAAGAATGAATTCCTTCAAACATTTTCTTTTCCTTTTTGTTTTCTTACTCGTGGTAATTGAAAGGACACAAGATCCAAGGGCCCTAATTGAATATTGTGTTTTAAGATCAATGGATGAGATAATTTCACTTTTCTCTCCTTAAAATTATTTTCTCTCAACCACCACTTAAATTTATCAAAAGGTCACTTTATAACTCTAAAAGGAATTAATTACACATCTCATGTAATTAATGCAAGGGTCATGTCACTTTTCCCTCTTTAAGTGACTTAGGCACAAAGTCACTAGGGGGACACTTTCCTATGTACAAAATCAACAATTATAAGTTGGATCAAAGCTTGTATTCAAGGACCATGGATATCTCCCATGGTTAATGGCCTACCAATGACCTTCTTTCAAAGCAAAAGAGGATTGAGATGATGATGCTCTATTCCGCCTCTCCTCTATATTATTGTGGTATAATAGTTAAGCACAAAGCTAGAACGCAAAAGGCAAGTCAACACTCTTGAATGGATTTCAATTGTCAGGGGAGTTAATAAATTGAACTATTCCCAATTTGCATACAACACTCTACTTTTACTAGGGGCCTTTGTATTGATAACACATGATTTAAATTAATAAATTCCATAATGAACATTGATTTAGAATCTTGGTAACCAGGGGTCAATCTAAGGGGTAGAAGGATGATATATTTAGTTGAAGGATATCTATTTACCTTTCAAGTGTAAAAGTAGCTACAAACTTTCTCTCCTTGGGGTTCTTTCCTCGAAGAGTTTATAGTCCACAATATTCTCCACATGGTGTCTTAATTCATATAAGAAAAATATAAATATGAAATGATGAGCATAATAAGGGAATTAAAAACAATTAATTTATATGTACCAATGCAAATCATGTATAATTATAATGGTATTAATTCAATATATATAAAACAGATATATTAAGGTGTACCTCATGCACTTCAATGCAATTGATCATCTTCTTCAACCAAGGCCACATCTAATCAGCTAATCCAAATTCAACATTGAAAGGATTAATGGCCATATCATCATTGTCATCTATGTCAATTTCAATACTCATGTCATTGTCGATGTCATCTTCATGAACATTGTCAGGTACATCTTATGCTTCATCCAATTCTTCAACATCTTTCTCTAGAACATGATCATCTAACTCGTGATCATCCTATGTGTCATCTTCTTCTTCAAGACCCTCTTGATATTCCTCTACATTGTACTTCACCGTCCTTCCCCTTGGATCATGTCTCACAACAAATGACCAACCCCCTCTACCTAGAACCTCTAAGTAAAATACCTAGTCACATTGGCTTGGAAGAAAATAGGGCTCCATTCCTGGCTCAAATAGCCTTGTATTGACCATGGTAAATCCATTAACATGTTCAAAAATAGTTTTATAATTGGGATCACGTCGATTCAATCGTAACATGTACCATATAACAACAAACAAAACTAATTTGAAGGATTTAAATTCACACTGAATAATATATTCCAAATACCCATAGTATTGATTTTCTGAGTTCTAGATGTATGCCACTTCTATAAGAAACATTTGTCACCTCAAAGATTGCAGTTATCCCACTATCAGATGTTTTCTTTGTTTCATCTAACTTTTTTATGTGAAATTTATGACCATTGCACCACATATCCTTATGGTCTTTTACCTGCAATATGTCAGACACATAAATATTAAATCATCAATTGATAATTAATTACCTTTCACCTTCCTCGATCTACCTTTCCCCATCAAGTACTCCCCTTCAAATTTGTTAATGGAGTTCACGGATCAGTACAAATGCGACCTAAATTGATACTTGACGCTAATTTAGGAAAATATTCTCTAATATACACCATGTTATGGTATACCATATATCCCTCCACCATAGAAACCTCGGGATTTTCTCTTTGTCTAACCAAATCCTTCAAAAATTTCAAGTGCCTCTTGACCATCCACATTGACCTTGAGTGTATAGGTACACACAATTCAATCTCCCCAACTTAGTGTATGAGGTAGTGTTATTGTGCATTGAAAAATTTAAAATTTAAATACTTTTTCATTTCACACATTAGATGAGGAATTTCTCTTCTCCAATACTTTATATCTTCTTTATGGATTTCTTTAGATGACAGCCATCTACAAGTGATGTAAGAAAATAATGAGATTTAAAAAAAATAAACATTATAGTACATAACAATTGGTAAAACAAATGTCAAATATATGTTCTATAATGAATTAAACAAAAAATTTAGCAATGAAAAACATCACTACTTACCTCATGTATTTTCCAAGATCATATAACTTGTTTGACAGTGTTGTCAAAAAAGTCAGGGAGAGATAGAGGTAGAACATACTGTAGCAATAAAATCATTTCATTATTTTTTACACAGGTATACAAAAAACACCAACAACATGCATTACTATAAAAGAAAATAGCAATATAGATACTTGAATAATTACCTTGATAAAGATATGCCAATCATGTTTTTTCACTTCCCCAAGGTCACCTTTCTTTGTTAACATATTCTTCATGTTCGAACAATATCCAGTGGGAAATTTAATTTTTTGAATGACTTATTTTACAGCATTTCTTAGTTGCTCCATGAATGACCATGGAAGTGATATTAAATTGATTTGGTCTCCATTTCTATTTAATTGAATGTTATCTTTCATTGCATGATTAGATTCCTGAATGTCATTGCATGATTAGATTCCTGAATGTCATTGCAAATTTTGACAACTTTTTCTTTGTCACTCTTTCCATCCAATATTCGCCATAATGTGTTAGACACATTTTTTCAATATGCATTGTATCAAACAAATGAACAATATGTAGGTGCTCATAGAATGGGAACCTATTGAATCTTTGGGATAACTTTTTCATTCCAAGCGGAAGCCCATTAATGCCTTCATGATTACAATGGACATCATGAATCAAAGTTTATAAATGAATTATATAAATAAATTTCAATTATAGTAAACAACACATAATATAAAAGAAAATCAAAACATTACATATATGAGATAGATAGACAATTTGATCTATACCTTGGTGGTTTCTATTATATTACAACTTTCGTAGGTGAGGTGTCATTCTTTGTGGTTTTAATGCAATCTATTCTTTCCCATTGAAAATATACATGTCAATACTTCGATACCTATGATTCTTAGAGAGGAAATTCCTATACTTGTCAAACACCTCCTTTCCTAAACTTTTTGAATGTTGAGATTTTGTCTTAGGACCACAAACTAGACATGCAAATTTTCCCTTTGTTTGAAGACCTACAAGAGACGGATAAACTATATCAGTTATAAATATATATAATGAATGGGTTATTTAAAAAACATTCATGATTAAATTATCAAGTTCATAGAATTATCAATAAGTTTCTATCGATTGGAGCTCTGCACTACAACCCTCTACAACGCCCCCGCATAGCCTGCCCCTATGCATACTCATTGAATGGTGCACACGACTTAGTTTTTTTTAAGCATAGGTTTCTACAATGGCTCCATGGTCGCACATGGGTGGATGGTCAGGGGTCCCTCCCATCCACATCCATATATTGACACATCACCAAGGATCTAAGCATATCATGATCAGCTTTGTCCTAAACAAAGAGATCAGTATATTACATGCATTGTGGGGGAGGTGCCACTCCCAATTACAACCGGTCCCTGCGGTCGTGCCTCGAGTTTAAGAAGATCCATACCTACCCTTCCCAAAGAAAATTAATCCTCTAGTCGAGGGCCCAAGAATAGCAAATGAAATCGACATGCAGGAAACCCTTGGCCCCAAATCTAATCTAAAATATCCTAAAAACCCCTTAAGATAGAAAAAACACTGGATAAATCCAAGGAACTAGCACATGCATTCCAATATCCAGCACCAAATTAAGGATCGAGCTTCCTCCCAGTTGCATCAATGCTTGCATCGAATTCATAAGGGACAATGTGATCATATGCAAATTCATTGGTACATGGCCAACAAAGAGGGCCTCTTATTTTGGATCAACTCCATATAGAAACCCAAAGCTCACTTTGATTTGTAACTAGGATCCAAAGGGTTATTTATAGTGATATTCTCTAATCTAAAGGAAAAAGAAATAGTCATGGAAGGAGGGCCATACTTCTACAACTCGGCAGGTCTCTTCCTGCGAAATTGGATAGAGATATTCGATCCAGACAAAGAGGACTTCACCTAGACACCAGTATGGATCAAGCTATATTCTTTGCCATGAGATTATTTGGACGTAGAAACTACGAACGACATTAGAAACTCCCTATGAAACGTTTTCAGAGTTGTTTATCAGACACTAATGAGAAAATACACCTCATATGTAAAAATATGTGTTTACATGCATATAATGAAAACCCTACTAGATTCAATCTGTCTGGTGATCGAAGACATTGAATGGATCCAACAACTGGACTATGAACATGTACCCATCCGCTACAGGAGATGTCATGAGCATGGACATCTATATAGAGACTTCCTCCTCAACACCCCTAGTACAACTAGTCAATAGGAGGAAACTGATAAGGACGGATTCAAGAGAGTCCCAACGAGAAAATGCCAGAACCGAAAAACCCCAGTGATCAACAAAAATGTAGAAATTTCAACTAGCAACAAATTTGCAGCTTTAAGCTCCCAACCAAATTAAGTTTTAGAGCCTCCGGTGGAGGAACAACCCACCTCAAAAAAGCATCATGGTGATTCTTCCACTGAATTGCATGCACTATCATGATCCCCTCGAGATCCTTCCCACAGGGAAAAATCAAAGGGGAAACTCGGATCCAATCCCCCCAACAATGCACTCTTGAAGGATCGCATGCAAACCCCCTCATATGTGGGTATGTAAATGCAAATAAATGATGGTATGAGTGATATAGATATCAAGTAACTGTATCTTCTAGCCCTTGAGGAAGCATGCAAAAGGAATTCCTTCAACTCCATTCAATCTAAGCAAATTCAACTCCTATCGGTTTGCCTACTCAAATACAATGCAAAATTCAATATTAGTACCCAAAACTTTCCCCCAAAGGATTTAAGGAAATCCATGAAGGACATCAAAAAGTGGGGCAAAAAATCTAATCTGCAGTAGCTCAAGACATTGGGAACCAAGCCAGTGGAGTCAAGGAAATACGCCTGTAAAAAATATAAATGTTATAAATATTAGCATTTAATACTAAGTAGGTTAATTAGGGTAATTAATTAATTACTCAAGAGGTGACTTGAAACGTCACCCCCCTTACCACTTCGGGTATAAAATACTTGACACTAATTCTTGTAAAACATCTTTTTATATATCCAATTATCAATATATATTTGTCCTACTAATGGCTTATCGAATATTCCAGGTGTTCTAGTAATATTGATTGTATGAAGTGAATAAATATTCATTTCATTTGGTATCAGAGCTAGTTTGTGATCGAGGCCTTTGGCCATATCGTGATTTTTAATCATAATCCTAGGGAGTCCCTAAATTTATGGTCTTTAATAGAGTAAAAAAAGAAAAGAAAGTCAAAAGAAAAAATAAAAAGGAAGGTAAAAATAAAAGAGTAAAACCACAAGCGATTTCTCTATCCACAATTTTGTTTTAATAAGTGTTTTTTTAATTCTAGGGTTTAAACCCTAATTTCCACCCCATTCATAAAAAATATATATCAACAATACTATTAGTAATAATAAAATTTATTGTTGTTATATATTTTTTCAAAAAACCTTTCAACCCAATTCACAAAAAATATATATACTATATTATTATTTTTAAATAATAATTGGTAATATATTATATTTGTTATTATTAAATTTTTAATAATAATAGCAATAATAATAATAATAATAATTACTTAATAATTATTATTTAATATTGTGTTATTTACAATTATTACTTTATACATGAAGAAGGAAAAAGAATCAAAGAAGATATTAAAAGAGACATATTGAGAATTAGTACAGCTTTTGTATCTACACTTCTAGGAAAACAAAGACACAAGTGAAGTAAAAACGTAGTCGCAAACAATGGCACCTACATATTCGGAAATGAAGTCACAACTACAAACAACAGTGGACGAGTTAGAGAAATATAAGGTGATCAATAAAAGTCTGCAAGGTGAGGTTGAGACATAGAAGTGGTTGAAATATTGGAGAGACAATGAGAATCGTCGCTTATGGAATCAAAATCGACAGCTAGAACGAACCATAAGAGATAGAAAGAAAATTTTATCTGATCAGGATAAAGAAATATCATGTTTAAAAATTCATAAGAAAAACCTAGAAGACTAGATCAGAAAGTCAAAAAATGACAACAAATCACCATATGGAAGCGATAATGATTTAGAAGAAGAAATAAAGCATCTAAACAAGCTCATCATAGAAAAAGATGTTGAATTGACGCAAGTCCGAATGAAGTTAGAAAATCAAGAAACAGAGTTACGTCATCATCAACAGCAAAAAGGAAAACCCCACCAGTAGTATGATGACAATAAGAATACACATAAGTTAGAACTGACAAAATTCAACAAGGTTTTATCAAGCAATACCAAAGAGATTTCTCGACTACGAAATCATAACAAAACATTGATTACAAAGATCAAAAAATTGAAAAACAGTAGCAAGAAGGAACACTCTGGTGAAGACCTCGAAGGAGCAATAATGGAAAAACAAGAAGAAAACTAGTGTCTAAATAATCGTAATCAGGAACTAGAGAATCAAATCAAGAAATTTGAAATTTGAAAAAAGTCACAAGATGAAAGAATTGAAAATATCCAAAATCATAACAATATACTGGAGAACCAAGAAGCACAAATCCAGGAAAATGCATCCAAAAATCAAATTGAGGGAGTGAAGACAATCCTCGTCGTAGTCCAAAAGAAAGAAAAACAAACAACACATACACCTTACCTACATCCTAATTATGATCGTCATTTTGACGAACGACGGGATCAAAACAAGCACTCATAGAATAATTATGTTGACAAGTGAAAAGACCAACATGCTAAGTAAAAATTGAAACGACCCGTTCCACAAAATGATCTCAGAGCTCCGATAAAAGTAGATCTGGGATGGACCACCGCAGATACGATGTGACAATTCTCCTTGGGAATCCGTAACTCGTATCGTCTCATTTCATCAAGTGTCGCAATTACAAAAAGGAAAGGATCATGAGACAACAGTTGAAGGGAATTCAGGCATTGTTGTCGATACAATCTTTGAGGACAAAGCTTCCCTTAATGGGAAGGCAATGTAACAAATATAAATGTTATAAATATTAACATTTAATACTAAGTAGGTTAATTAGGGTAATTAATTAATTACTCAAGAGGTGACTTGAAAATCCACCCCCCTTACCACATAGGGTATAAAATACCTAACACTAATTCTTGTAAAACATATTTTTATCTATCCAATTATCAATATATATTTGTCCTATTAATGTCTTATCGAATATTCTAGGTTTTCTAGTAATATTGATTGTGTGAAGTGAACAAATATTCGCTTCAACTCCCAACTACTAGAGTTATTTCAACCCAATATTCTAAGTTCCTCATGAATTTGATATCATGGAATATTAGGGGTATAAACAACCCCTCCAAGCATAGAATGCTTCGAAGGAGCATTATTCAAGACTAACCAATTGTTCTTTTTATGCAGGAAACTAAATGTACAGGTACACTTTTGGAAACACTCTTAAAAAGGATCTGCAAAGGTAGTCAATTCATAGTCATGGATGCGGTTGGGGCTTCAGGAGGACTGGTGATTGCTTGGAACTCCACAGAGATCACAATTCATGACTCTTTTTCTACCACTAACACCATATTTTCCTCCTATCATCTTGTTGGCACCTACTGCAAGGGGTGTCTTATGAATGTATACAGACCTAAGTCTCCAGAGTCAGAATGTTGCTTTCTTGATTATCTTCATAAGACCCTACAAACTACCCCTCCTCAGCCATGGATTCTAGATTTTCTAGTTTGAGAGATATTTTCAATTCAATATCATAGGTTTGCAATAGCTCGCATACGATCGTACTCTCTATTTTGGCTTGATATTTATCACTCCAGGAGATGAGATAGGTTAATTTCCTTATATAAATTGAAATATCTCTTCAACATATCAAATGGGTCTTCAATAAATTTTGATTTTGTTGAATATAACAAGAGTTCTAATTGAATTGGAAACATGCCATCAATCATGTTTTTGAGTTTTTATTTAAGCTTACATACATAATTTGATTTACATGTACAACATCTTGAATTTGAAATTTTTCCTGAATTTGAAGAATAAATTATGGAAGAAATATCAACAAATTATACAGTCCAAAATGTTGAAAGTCTCGTTGTAGTGACTCCTTCCTTTGTGGCTTCTCATGAAGCTGATATATATGAAGAAGACATTTGGACTGCTCTTTTTTATTAAGAACTCAACTATCTCCTTCTCCCTCATTTCTCAAATCATTCTTCTAATTTGAATCTTGAAGATAATATGTTAGTTGTTGATGATCATGTGCATACTTCACTCAATGATGGAGAATTATTTGATGAGTTGTATGTTTTGGAGGCTATATCATAGTTTTTAGTTGTTGGTTTCACCCTCACTCTCATTGTAGCATTGCTTCCTATGTATTCCTCTATGTTTACTAGCTCAGTTCATTCAAGACCTACTGAAGATGAAGAACATTGTGCATTTCTATCTTACTAGTGCACTTGGGACATTGGTTCCATATTCTTTGTCCTATTCTCAGTAGAGTTGGTTCGAAGTTCATGGTGCACCACCTCTTCCTTATCAGTGCATTTAGATTTTCTCTCACCCTGATTGGTTCAAAAATCAAGTTTAGTGAGCACCTTTATGCAAACTATGCAGAGATCCAACATATGATCCAAAAATGGGAGCAACAACCTCTTCTTCCCAAGAAGAATATCACTCTAGACATCTAATCAAGTTCAAACCTACTTGGAATTGGAGCAGTTTATTTCTAGTGTACCTCATGTCCATTCTTGAGGGAGGATTTTCCCCACGAGGTTTTGCCTCTTTCCTCATTTTACATGGACAAATAAATTTTTAAAGGGTGACCTTAGACTTTGTTGTTGGGCCTTAATCTCCTTTTATTTTTCACATAAGACAGGCTTAAGGGGGGGTGTTGGAATATTCAACCCATCTAGACATTAGCCTTAATCATTTATTTGTTTTTCTAGTGCTTAGACCATTATTAGTTGACCACCT
Organism: Pseudotsuga menziesii; assembly: GCA_001517045.1. Classification (NCBI taxonomy): domain Eukaryota; kingdom Viridiplantae; phylum Streptophyta; class Pinopsida; order Pinales; family Pinaceae; genus Pseudotsuga; species Pseudotsuga menziesii. Next base: position 140,878 of record LPNX010890455.1, on the reverse strand, counting down.
AGTGTATAGTCCTAAATATCCTAATCACTCCAGACTAATATTTTGTCATTATTAGGCTCATTCTCCTCATATGTGCCATCTTCCTTGTTTCTAGGAGTTAATGCACTCTCATGCATGATTTTAGGCCCACTTGAGTCAATTCCTTTGATTTAGGAACCTACATTGAGTTAAATAGCCTTGATTTCATACATGTGTTAGTATGAGCTCCGATTACCACTAACACTCAACTGAACACCTCTTATGCACCCTCCATCATTAGTTATCATGAGTTAACTAGCTAATACGCCTTCTTGGTCTACCTATTGTCAGTTACACTTAGTTAATTGATATGCTTCATGATTTATGACTATCAACTATGTCTAGTGATGTTTTCTATGTTATCTAATCCTACCACATGTGTGGAGTTCAACTACCTTTTTAGGATCATGACTATATCCCTTGGATATGTATTATAAATGTAACCTTATTGGTGAATAATAATCAGATGGATTTTATACCAATTGAGTTTTATCTCTTATGTTTTTGCTTCATTATTTTCTCTCGATTATTTTGCTTATCTCTGTTGTAATTCTTGTGAGGTTACATTTAATTCAAGATATTCCTATGCAAATTCTTATACAACGCTCTCACTAATACATTTCTTAAAATTAATCCATTAATTATGTTAGCCTCATACATAATATGATAACTATAATCGTTAATAACCAACCTGAATTACCATTAAATTTCTTACTCCATTATACTTAGTCAAGGAAATAGCAATTTGTTAATGATGTTGAACTAGTCAAACATAAGGATGAAAACATTGCACAATGTTATTAGTCCTTCACTAGTACCATTGCTTTCTCTCAAGTTAACTATTACATCAACTTGTTTAGTATTAAAATTCACCTATAACTTACATACAAGGCATGCAACATCCTCTTAAACATTTATTTATGTTAACTACTTTTAGGTTGTGTTGTAATCACCATATCATAATAGTGGAATACATACCTTCCTACATTCAACATATTTTATTTTTCAATAGACTTGCATATCAAGATAATGAATTGTTACCTACTTCAAAATAAATAACCATTTAATGTACCTGAATTACTTGAATGTGCAAGTCACTTTACTATCACTGCTATTAAGTTTATTGTCCAACATGTATTGCTCTTTCCCCATACTTAGGCATAAGGTCAGATGTTGTTACGTCCCCTCACATTCACAAGGAAACAAGTATATGAGTTATTATCTCAAGTTTGAAATATGCATTTATAACCTTCTATACATATAAGCACATAGTCATGCATTACTTTACTTCACAATATTCATTCTACAACTAATGCCATAAATGTATTCAATAGCATTGCAAGCATAAATAATTTAAGAATTCCATAATGTGCCCATACATTTGAATCTCATAGTAGTAAGAAGTATATCTACAACAAAGTTTGTTTGTAAATATATCTAGTGAGTGAGATAGAACATTACTTTGCTAATTGTGTTTTTTTTGTAGGTAGATAAAATGAGTTCATAAAGTTCTTTATTTTCTACGGTTAATCCCATGAGGATGCAAAGTGTTGAAAACCTTGCTATGATATCATTTGTAATATACTTAATTTCTTCATTATTATTTTGGGAAAATGTGGTATAAATTTTTCTCAAGCATCAACTATTGAAGTTAGGTCCAATGTCCTCAAGATTATGAGATAACCAAAGGAGTACATATTCTTGTAAACTTCAAGAAGACTTGAGCATTAAACTTGACTATTATATAACAACTGTAACTCAAACAACAATTATTTTATCAATAACTTAAAATCCAGGCTTTAGTTCCTATCAAGATTTCTCAAGAGAATCCATTTTAACGAATATCATTTCTCAACTTGATACTTCAATCTAACTTACCATTTAACTCATTATTTCTTGATCATAAAATTCAACTTTTCTTGAATGTAATTACTTAATCCAACTTGTACTATTTATTTAGACAACTACTAGGGTCAATAAAGACAAATCAACCTTAACTATTTTGACTTCACACTAAGATTTATTTGAACAAATACAATCATGCAAAGGTATCATTATACCAAAACCTTACGTTATTTATACCCTTCAAATGATTGTAGTTATATTTTTATGAAAACACTTTCAATAATAATCTCCTTTAGTAATTGTATTCAACTATCACCCATCGTTATTAACATTATTAACAATACTATATTCACTTTTTAAATGTTTACTCATCCCTTTGATAACATAGAATAATTCACCTTATAGGCTCATATATACTTAATAATTCACCTTATAGGCTTATATACACTTAAATTTATTTTTATCCACATAAATTCATAAACAAAGTAACATCATTACTATGACCTTTTTTCAAGTAGGGCCACTACTTAAATTTATTTTTATCCACATAAACCCATAAACAAAGTAACACCATTACTATGACCTTTTTTCAAGTACGGCCACTCATACATAGCTGTGAGACTACTTTAACTTCCTAGATAGTTCCTCACTTAATAACTTAAAAGTATAAGTATATTTATTGTGAGAGAAATTTGTATGGACTAACTAAACATGCACCAGTACATAAAGTATATTATCTATTATACATCATCTATTCATGATAACACAATACTATTTGTTCAATTTATTTTATAACATAAACAATTGTATGTTTTTGGTGTGGTAAGTCTTAACATTTATATTTAGATAACATGATTCATAATTCATTCATTATATACAAATAAGAAAATGAGTATTATTTTAGCAATGCAAACTTGTGGAGCATTAACTTGGGTCAAATCACATAAATGCAAGAGAAAGACATCAATATACGTGGTTCACCCCAACTAGGGGCTACTTCTATCATAAATTGTTAATATTTTTATTATTTTACCCATCAAAAAAGGCTACAATTTTACAACACATCAGAACATCTTCAAATTACTAAATACATAACTTAGTTATTAGTCATGAAGCTTAATTTTGTATCTAATATAGAATGAAAATCCCAACATTAAACTTCATGATGATGGATATTATTTTACATATATTGTTCTTACAACTATGGCTTTCCATCAAATGAGCAAGCTAAAGTTTAGCAATTATATCATATGTGAACATAACATTAGCTATCAACAAAGAGGCCAAGTATCCTTTAAAACAAACATTAAATCTATATATATAAAGTACACAAGTTTCCTCTCTGAGAGGCCAAACCCTCGATCAACAACTATGTAAGTCTATACACTGAAGCGGCCCAAAATCTTACAAAAGATATCAAGCCTCATCTTGATACACAATTAAGAGACATTAAAAAGAAAAGGAACCTTGCTTGACAAATGTGCATGTGTAATGCCAAGAACATAACACAGGCTTTCTTCTCAACCGAACTACACGCCTATATACCATATCTAAATGAGTACTTTTAAAATACATAACCAATAGAGCCACAATATATTCCTCAACCGATTGAGGTGCAAACCAATGGAGCCATGCTCTTTTCCTTGAAGGAAAAGGGTGATGTCATGCATCAATACGTAACTAAATGACGTCTATTGTCATAAGGAAATAGTGTTTTTAAAGAACTGAAACACCTTTAACACGATATCAACCCCAAGGTTTAAGTGGCAAAGAACTTATCGACCACCTGAAGAGGGTCGTGGACCTTAATTGGATATGAGTGAGATTTGGCCCTCTAAATTAAAGGCCAACTTTTCTCTGTGTACCCATACAATAATTGTATAGATTTTGATCTATAGTGGACACTCTCTATATCGACGATATATGGCTATCTTTGTATACCCGCGAAACCAATGCCAGCTTTCAACGGCTCTTGGCTGTTTACGCACGGGTCAAGTTGTAATGGCATTAATAATTATCCTTAGTGACTTAGAGCAGGCTTCTCTTTTTGTTGAAGCTTCACAACTCTACTCAGATTTAAAATTTTATTTTGTGTTACAAATTTGCTGGGTCTGGGTCAAGGGGTACCCTGTCTGAAAGAAGTGTTTTATTTATAAAAACGATCAACAAGCTGCATTAGCTGCCTCCTAGTCCCTCTCTGACAAGCACACAAAGTGTCTTTGGAGTCTCCACGATAAAAACTCAATCCTTCCATCCTTGAAAGCGTAATGTGAGAATGTGCATGGAATCGTTCGTCCGTTGTACCGCCTGACTCATGCATTTTCGGCACATTTTCTATAGTTGTGATTGATTGAGCGCGGATTAAGCCCGGATTTATTTATCAACCATATCCAAAACCAGAGAGATCAGTCATACTGTGCAACAATCATTTGGCTGTAAATTCATAAATGGTAATCATGCATCATCCTTTTTTGGGGGATACAAACTAACATTGAGGCTCAAAATAACAGTTGTATTCTTCGGGTCATGTACCTTACGAACAAATTTAACAACCCTGCAAGTCCCTCCTTTTATTTTAAACCAGAGTAATTGCAACAAGAGGGTCTAGTCAACAATGACTCTAGCCAATTCATTTTTTGTATGGACCCGATGCTCCACTAAGTTATTGTTTGTTGACACAGTGTTAATTGTTTTCCACGGTAGAAGGACAACTTTCATTTGGACCATTTGGGCCACCTAGTGTTCCAATGCCCAAACTATCAAGGTCTCCTTGTGAGTAAATCAAAGGCCATTGCACAACACTTGTTGGCATCAATGAAACTTTAGTCTGTTAGACACAATGCTCCCTGAGAGGGGGGTGAATCAGTGAGCTAAGGATTCAACTCAATTTCAACTTTTTCTACCAATCTTATATCATTATTTCACAATTGCTTCAACAACATATTTATCAGAGAACAATATCAACTAGGCACATGTCATTCATCAATTAAACACATTACTATCAAGACATTGCACAAGGGACACAAGATATAGTTTTGTAATCTTTATATAAGTGGAGACTTCAATCTCCAATATGGGCTACAACCCATAAGGTAGCCCCACCCAACAGAATGGTTCAGTCAGCTACAACTGACTAGGATGCTACAACATCCAAACAAGCTTCAACTTGTCAAAATACCAATAAGTCTTTCCCCAGCTCCACCCATCCTCTCTATACAAATTTCAGATTACAAATTACAATTGATACATCACACTCTTCCAAAGTTTGCCACAAGCACACACATCAAAAATACCAATCAGCAAGTTTTCATTCTGTATTCAGCAAGTCATTCAACATACAACGTACTGCAACCCTATCTCAAGTACTCTGTCCATACACCATTAGTATCTTTTCTTCAGTACTGTCCACATCAGCATATAGGCTTCCAAACTGTTTAATTTAACACTTAGACAAAATTGTTTTTAACTTGTAAAAACAATTTTTCTTCTACTTTGGAAGATTGATTTCTCTTTCATGTGATCACCATAAGGAAACCTACAAGCATGGCTAGATAGTCATTTCAACAATGAACAAGACCATATAACAAAATAAATCTGTTAACACACACACAACCTCTGGCAAGCATTTAAAAATAGCTTCTCAACCTCTTTTGAACATCAAAACATATTTCTTCCCATTTTGGCACTCCTATTTCACACGTGTGAACAATCTATGGAGACCTGAAGTCATGAGAAGATGCACAACTTTCCAAAGAATGGATCCATGACATTTGATAAATTTACTTGCACAAAAACAGCCCTTGGCGGGCATTTCCAACTGACCTCTCAAACTCCTGTTTTTAACACTTGGTCAATCATTCTTTTGTTCTCACTATGCAAAATATTATTTTTCCTAATTTTGGCAAATTGATATTTTCCATATGAGACCATGATAAGACAACCTGAAGGTATGGATGGATAGCCAGTTCACCAAGGAACATGCCTATGCTACCTGATGAATTTTATCATCAAAATAACCCCTCCTTGCAGGCATTTCAAAATGCCTTTTCAATTTCCTGAATCTAACACAACCAATTTTCTTGTGTTCTTAAAATGCAAAATAATATTTTTCTTACTTTTGGCAGATTTATATCTTTTTCATAAAACATCCCACGAGATAACAGAGACCATGGTTAGATGCATCCATCAACAAGCTATATACTAACACTTTCATATTATTTTTCTCATCATCCTATGAGATAGGGTGGGCATTTCCCTGAGGACACTAAGGTAGTTTTTCCAGTACTAGAATAGTGTAAAACAACCTGAAACTCTGTTTTGGCATACCATTATCTTTGTCATCTAACATCTTCTTTGGAAACTGAGACCATGGTGATATAGCCTCTTCAACAAGCTATAGGATGATAGCTTCAGATCATTTGTATCATGCACCTATAAGGTATGGCGGCCATTTTCCTAAGGCCACATGAGCCAATTTTTCCAACACTTAGTGTTATAGCTCAAAATGACACATCTCTGCCTATGACCACTTTCCCATGACTCCGTCGCATGTCGACACTTCATTAAAATGATTGAAAGTCATTGAAAAAATACCTAACTTGAAGGACTCATATCTTGAGTTTTGTAACTCTGTTTGACCTTATCTCTGCACCATTGGAAAGGTATTAATGTTAGCTAAAACTTAGACACCAAAGTCTGAAAATGCCCAGAAATACCCTAAAAATGAGTTTTTTGATGTGTACGTGAGTTTCCTTAAGGAAACCCACGTACATACACGAGTTGCTATATATAATAGTCGTGTACGCCTTAAATACGCGACTTTCTACATTGCAACCCGCGTATACCTCCTCGTGTACGCAACTGTTGTTTTTGCAACCCGCGTACGCCTCCTAAAAATGTCAAAAAAATACATATTTTGAAATTTGGGCAGTTTTGGTAGTTATGCAACCGACTCCTTTAGTTGTAACTACTTTATCTTCGACCCTAACTCTTCATTAAGCATATAAATAGAGGTAGGGAGATCCAAGAGAGGAGACTTGAATCTTTGCATTGTTATGCTGGAGTATTTGGAGCTCTCTTTTTCCACACCTTTTCCCTAGAATCATTCTCCTTGTGTTGTAGAGCCTGGAGGCTGAGTTCCTTGGAGAAGAGAAGCAGTAGAACTAGATCAAGGTTTCGTGAGGTGCCGAACTTGAAGAGAAGGTATAATTGTACTTGTTTTTAAGATTAATAAAGATGTGATGTCCCTCTTCTTCCCAAATCATTGTTCAATGTGTGATTGAATCTCTGTTTATGATCAAATGTTGATGTTAATCAGATTATTATTTCATGTTTATTTGATTATAATTGCTTTATATGTGGTCATAATGGTTTGAAGAAGTTATAATTTGTTTTGCAGGTCTCTTGGAGCGAGAGGAGCAAGAGGAGCAAGAAGAGGATTGAAGGGCTGCTTGGATCAACCTTCATTTGGCTAAGGTATGAACCATTCTAATCTATGAATCTTGCTTATATATACTTGCAGAACCATTTGCATCCACCTTTCAACCCCAGTACATTGATGGCCTCTTAAAACCTAGCCATAGGATACTTTCCTTTACAACACTTAGACAATTTTCTTAGTCTGGTCCAATCTGCCTAAAACACTATTTTTGCAGGTTCATAACTTCTTCCTCGGCTACTTCCAAGACAATCTGAATACACGGTCAGGTAGGCCAAATATCAATCTACAAGAACCCCATATGGTGCGGGAATTTTTTTAAACACACAATTTGTGGTGGAAATTTTCTTAAGGCTACCTGAGCCAGTTTTCCAACACTTAGTCATTTTCCTATTTTTCACCAAATTACCATATTTTTCCAAAATGATTGTCATTAATGTTGTCATCAATGACAATCCTATTCATCACAGTCTTCATGTTTTTCTTTATAGAAATGGGTATATAATATACTGCATTTAGAAATATACTTATATCTCATGTATTTGACAAGCTACTATTTGGTATGGTGTAGGTAAGAAAATTATTTGTCACTACATGGATTTTTCACTATGAATGAAAATGCAAGGAAGCTTGCTCAGTTTAGAGTGGCATTAGAGCCGAGGGGAGATGGAAAATGCTATTTTCCTTACTCTAATTGTAGGGGCTTGCAAAGAAGAAGAATTTTAATAACGACAACTGAAAGACATTGTAGGCAGAAGGGGCACGCCGAAGGGGGTTATGAATATCGTCCCTTGGTAAGAGGTTATTCAATTTTTAATGTATTCTCTGTAATACTCATCATGTCATGAATTTGAGTAAAATGTTTTATCGTTTTATTATATGTTCTATACACACTAATTTTACTACGTTGTTTGTAAATATATAGACAATGCCCCCAAAATGTCCCCTTCCAGAGAGTTATTTGCCAAGTACTAGGAGAAATACTCATTTACAGGGTGATGAACATCTAGATCAGAATATTGAAGCTGATCAAGTTCTTAATGGTGATATGTATGGAGATAACATTAGATTGATCCAAGACACATTTGCTCTAATGGATGAGGACAACCAGGATGATAGTCATGATGTTGATACTCTACTTGAGAAGGCATGTCAACCTCTTTATGAAGGCTCAAAAACAAATATTCTATCTTCTATATTGTTGTTAGTGAACTTGAAGGTTTTGAATGGTTTATCAAACACCTGTCTCACACAAATACTAAGGTATGTAATTTGTTAATTATTTATGTCTGCATGTCCACATGTACATAAAGGGTTGAATTTTTTCCTATATTTCTATTGTTATCTAATTTGTACAGTATAGATGCGATATTGATGATTAATATTGTTTACATTGACTTATTCTTTTGAATTTTGTAGATTGTTAGGTGAATTTCTATTACCAACATCAAATATTTTACCATGCACATATCGAGAGATATATGTGATTATGAAAGAGTTTGGAATGGAGTATCAAGATATCGATGCATGTCCTAATGATCATATCATATACTATGGACAATATGCATTAGAAAATGAATGCCCACAATGTCAAACAAGTAGGTATTGAACCGATAAAGTGACAAAAAGTGCCTAAGAAATTTCTTCGTTATATTCTGATAATTCCATGTCTCCAGTGATTGTTCAGGTGACAAAGTATAGCACAGTTTATGGATTTCCATGCAAAGAACAGAAGTCAAGACGATGTTCTTCGAATTCCTGCAAGTGGGTCTGCATATAGGTGCATCAAAGAAAAGTGGCCAATTTTCAAAGAAGAACCTCGTAATGTTAAACTTTCGTTGGCAGCTGATGGTGTCAATCCATTTGGAGAGCTTCGTTATACCTACTCAATGTGGCCTGTTTTTGTTATAAACAATAACCTTCCTCCTTGGATGTCGATCAAGAGAGAGCACACAATGTTGGCAATGATTGTTCCAGGTATTTAATTAATTTGTATTTTTTTACTTCAAAATCACTAAATATTTCATTTCTATGTTTCGTGCATGATAATTATGTCTTTTATATATAATGACATATAGCTAAATATAATTAATCATGTATGTTGGACCAATTAGGTAAGTACCAGGTTAAATATATGAACGTATATATTGATCCTCTTATCGATGAGTTGTTGAAGTTATGGGTTGGCGTCACTATGTATGACATCTCTAGACCAACAGGGAAAAGACAATTTCAATTCCATGGAATGATTGGATGGACAATTCATGATGCTCTCGGGTTAACACATTTTTGTGGTATATTGTTACTTTCTTTTGTTCTTTAGTATTATATATATCTATTGAAAATATCATGCATTATTTTAAATGGTAATTCTAATTCGCTACACTAATTCATGTATCTTGTAGGTCTTCAAACAAAGGGTAAATTTGCATGTCCAGCTTGCAGTCCCAGGATAAAATCTCGTTGTTCAAGGAGTTTAGCAAAGGAAGTGTTTGATGAGTATAGGCACTTTCTGCCTAAGAACCATAGTTATCAAACTACAGACAAAGCAAAATTCAATGGTAAATAAGAGAATGGAAAAAAACCACAAAGAATGACACCTCACCTATGGAATTTGGAATATAATAGAAATCGTCAAGGTATGCCAAATTATTTATGCATTGCTGGAATATTGGTCAATACTTAGCCAAATTTCTGAATATGCAAAACAATATTTTTCCTATTTTGGCAGATTGATTTCTTGCACATGTGACCATCATAAGGAAAACTAAAAGCATGGGTGGATAACCACTTCAACAAGGAACAGATCTATGTCACCCTATGAATTTTATTAGCACAAGGACACTTTTGAGTATGGTTGTCATTGATGTCAAAGGAGGTCATTAATGACAAAAGAAGTGTTGATATGGCATGTGTGATGAGGTTGAAAAACACATGTTGGTATCCTAATTTCTCATGATGTCATTGTTGCATTCTGGTAATAGTTGGTAACGGTATGATAATTTGGGGATTTTGACTAAGTGTTGAAAAAATGCCCTAAAGCAACTGCCTTATGAAAATGAACACCATTATTCATAAGAAGAATAAAATTCCTGCCATGACCTTCTATCCCATAGTTTGTTGAAATATCTATCTGACCATGCCCTCGGTACTCAGAAAAAATCCTTGAAGAAGAAGATACGGGTCTCCCAAAAGAAGGATTATAGGTCAAATTAGTCAGAATTTCTATAGGGAAATGCCTGCCATAATTTGTGGTTTGAAAAAAATGACCACAACACATGGTCATCCTGTAGGTGTATGTTTTTTCTACCTGACCATGTTCTCACATTGGTTTGATAATGCTTGAGGAAGAAGATATGGATCTACCAAAACAAGGTTTCAGATCGTCTTACACCAAAGTTCAGTAAAATGCCCGCCTAGGGAAAATGAATATGATTATGGGAGGGAAAGCAGCATAAGTGTGCTCAGTAAGGTGTAATACATCATCTAGTAGCATTGGTTCAGGTTTTGGGTGAAATGAAAAATCCACCCCAGGTTTTGGACAAATTGTCTAAGTATGGAATTATTGGTAAAATCTGCTTAAGTGGCCTCAATGAAATGTGCGCCACCTCTCATAGGATGATGAGAAAAATTATCTGAAAGTGATAGGATCTATTATGTTGGTTGGTTCATCCAACCATGTTTTCATATTTCCCAAAGAATCTTTGAGGAGGAAGATATCAATCTGCCAAAAGCACCTCTCACCTTCATTTACACTATCCCAGTAAAATGCTCGCCAAGGTTAGATGATGAGCTTGTAGGAGAGAAGATTGGCATGGTTGATTCAGTATGATATTCCTCACATTTTGGATGTCTCACTCTCCAAGTTTGATGAAAAAAATAAAATTACCTTGGTGACTTAGGGTTTGAAGAGATTTGTCTAAGTGTTAATAAGGAGTTTGCAAGACCACTTTCAAATGCCTGCCAGATGTTGGGTATATTTCAATAGGTTCATCAATTGACATGGATTTTTTCTTTGTTGAAATTTATATCCAACCATACTTTTGGGCTGACTTATAACGGTCACATATGCAAAATATCAATCTGTCAAAAGTAGGAAAACTCTATTTTGTATATTGAGAAACACAAGAAATTGCCTAAGTGTTGAGAAAAGGATTTTGAGAGGTCGTTTGGAAATTCCTGCCAAGGGATGTCCTTGTGAAAATAAATTTATCAAATGTCATGGATCAAAGGCCACCTGGACCAATTTTCCAACACTTAGCCATTTCCAAGAATTTCTCTAAGGTTTATCCTGAAACCCTATTTTAGTAGACTTATAACTCTCTCCTCGGAAATGATTAAAGAAAAATGAGACCATGGATAGATAGTCAGTTAAAAAAGATATAGCCTGATATGGTGGTACAGGAATTCTATTCAAACCATGAATTATGGTGGCCATTCTCTTAGAGTAGTTTTGACTACTTTTTCATACTTGGTATATTTCCAAAGTTTCACAAAGTTGCCATATTTTTCCAGAATGATGTCAGATTACAACACTGACTTCCTGATAGCACCGGAACACCATTATGTGTCTTTATAGCCTCACCATACATGCCACATCATCATACTTTCCATTTCATTACTTCCTTTGTCATTCCTTTGTCTTTCATTGAGTTTACCCTGGCATCATGTCTTTGGTTATCCTTTTGTCATTCACTGAACTCCTTTGACATCAATGACAATCACATTCAACTTGTATCATATATTATAGAAATATTTGTTTTCTTTTAGTGAATTAGTTTTAGCATGGTATGTACCTATATTGATTAATTAGTGTTAATTTGATTTTGTTGATGTTTCATGAATGTCGTTAAGGCGCGAATGGGCTTCCACGAGGAATGAAATTTTACCCGGTGCAATTCAATAGGTTTCCATACTACAAGCACTAGTAGGATAACTATAGTGTTTAAGGTCACCAATGTTTCCTCTAGAAGTGATAGACATCTAGAATAAACTGAGAATAGGTACTATGGTCATTTGGAGGACATAACTAAGTGTGATTTTAATTCCTTTAAAATAGTTTTGTTTGAGGTGAATTGGTACATGCTACAGATGCATGAACATGATCCTGAAAGAACTATTATTGAGCATGCTAATGGATTTACCATGGTTAATACAAGGGCATTTGAACTGGGTACAGAGCCTTATATTCTTCCAAGTCAATGTGAGCAAGTCTTTTACTCAGAGGTACCAGGTAAAGCAGGTTGGTCATACTTTGTTAGATACGATCCAAGAGGAAGACCAGTAAAGTATAATCATGTAGATGATGAAGATAATCATGAAGAAGAAGATGATGATGATGATTCAAATTAGGAGAAGGTGGTTGCAGTCAATTTGTTCGATGAATAATTTGAAGAGGTTGATCATCCAAATGTAGTAGACTATGATATCATTGACAATGTCGATGACTATATTAGCGAAGATGCCATTGATGATGATGTTGATGTGAATGAGCCTTTCATGAATATGTATTATGAACCAGATCCTGATACACATGTTGAGTTGGATGAAGAAGAAGATGAATGATATTTAATTGTTGAATAGTAGAGGCACATGTTTATATGTTTTATGTCATGATGATATTTATATGTTTTTATTTCCAAATGCCTTTTTTATATGTTTTTATTTCCAAAGTGCATACCCAAGCAAAGCGTTGATTTGGGATGTGATATGGAAATTCAAACACTTAAATCCACAATTGCTGATTTGGAGAAGGAATTAAAAGGGCCAGCTGCTGTAATGAGTGCAATTCCTATCCTTCCCAACAAGACAGAGTCAAGGGGAAAAGAGCAAGAGAAAGAAATACATAATCTGAAACATGAATTGACTGAAGTTAAAAACCAGTTGAAATAGACCAGAGACAAATTGAAGGTCAAGGAAGAACAAGAATCAATGAAGTATAAGAAAAATGTGGAAATGTTGAACAAACTGATGGTGGAAAAAAATGTTTTGCTTGAAAATTTTAAAAAAAAAATTCACAGAGAGTTAAAGAGCTTGAAAAGAAATCGCAATAAGTGCCTTGTCCAACTCCAAAACAATTACAGTCTTCTACGAAAGGCAAGAGAGACAATTCATATTTGTCTTCTACTGAAGAAGATGGATTGCAGCCATCTCTAAAACATGCTAGACATGTATAAATCAATGTATAGATGTATTTATTGACAATTAATGAAAAAATATATTTGTATGATGGAGTTTTGTATTTATCGGCATATAATGAAAAATGTTTTTTTGTTGGCATATCAATGTATATATGTATTTATCGAAAGTTAATGAAATTTTTTTTGTATGATGGAGTTTTGTATTTATCGGCATATAAGATAACAATATAGAGAATTCATCTTCGAATCCAATGTTTTCAGTGATCAATACGAGACTACTTGTAGGTTGTGAAAGAAAGCAGCAATCTCTTCGAAATAAATTAAATTTATGTATGTTAATTAAATAATAAACTTTTTTTTGTTTATGTCTCTTATTTATTTCATATTTTTTTAATTAACTGGCTGAGCAATCTCTATTTAAATCTCTGGCTTGTGCGGGCATCTGAAAAACTTGTTTAGTATATATTTTTAAGTTATGTGCGGGAAAACTCATACGTTGTGTGAACATGATTTTTTTTCAACATGGAAGGTTAATTTTTCACTCATGTGAACTCCATAGGGAAACCTGAAACCATGACTGGATAAACACGTCAACAAGGAACAAATACATATCATTTGATGAATTAATTGAGACACACACATCATCTGGTGGGCATTTGAAAATAGCATTTTAAACTACAAATTTACCACTTGGACAAAATTATAAAACCCTAAGTCAACATGAGGGATTTATATTTTCACCAAGGGCCTGAACCAATGATACCATATGATGTAGTACATCCCATTCAGCACAACCAAACTGATTTCCCCTTCAAACTCATCTTCTTCTGAGTTGGACGGGCATTTTACTGGACTGGAGCAAAACAAGCCAGAGGGCACTTTTGGCATACTGGTAACTTCATATTCATATATTTTTTGGACAAAATAATAATGTGGTTAGATGCACCAATCAACACTCTAGAGACCCATACCCTCAGAACAATTTAACCATCAACTACTGGAAATGGAGGGCATTTTACTAAGGTCACTTACGCATTTTTACCAGAATTTTTATCAAACCCCAGGTCAACATGATGAGATTTTTATTTTCATCCAATTTTAGGTGTGAGACACCCAATGGGTAGAGGCCAACATGGTGATTCCATCAGGACCACTTTCATCCTCTGAAGCTTCTTTGTGTCTCCTCGACGGGGATTTTCTTCTTCTAATGAACCCAAACTGAAAAAATAAATGTATAATAATGTGGAAAATAGTAAAACATACCATTTCCAACTAAAATCACTCAAAAATACCAAATACTTAGGGTTGCGTGGGCATTTCTCTCATCTGGGTAAAACTGGGTTGGAAACACAAAAGTTGTTGTTTTGTCAATTTAACTCTGGACAAATGAAACATAATTTTTAAAAATTGAAAGAGGATTTTGTCCAAAATATATCTATATTCAACCCCATGGTGTTAGTTTCAAATGATGACAATTGTATGGACCGTGGCGTGCATTTTCCTAAGCCCATTTTTGAATATTTACACACTGTTTTTTACGCAACAACTTAGAATTTCAGTCATTAAATTTGAATTTGTTCAAGATACTTGCAATTTTAGTCATTCATGTTCAATTTTATTGCTATGCATTCCTACCTTGCATTTTTATCCTTTTTGGCTTGCATTTTACACCAAGTGTCCATAACAGTAAAAAAAGGTTAAAATTGCACCTTTCATAGGTCGACTGTGAGCATATGAGGTTAGGTTATATAAAATTAACACAAGGATAGTCTTAGAAATATATCTAGCCATCCAATTTCCAAAACCATTTACTATAAACATTTAATAGGAGGGCTTGGCTTGCATTTTTATTAATGTAGGTGGATATTCCATAAATACAAGACATCCATGTACTGTTTTCCCAGAACAGCCACTTTTTGATCCAAAATTGAAAATATAAATGTATAAAAAAATAGTAAAACATACCATTTCCAACTAAAATCACTCAAAAATACCCAATACTTAGGGCTGGGTGGGCATTTTTGTGATCTAGGTAAAATTGGGTTGAAAACACAAAAGTTGTCATTTTGTCAATTTAACTCTGGACAAATGAAACATAATTTTAAAAAACAGAAAGAGGCTTTTGTGAAAAATATATCTATATTCAACCCCATGGTGTTAGTTTCAAATTATGAAATTGTACAGACTATGGCGTGCATTTTCCTAAGCCCATTTTTTAATATTTACATACAGTTTTTTACGAAACTTAGAATTTCAGTCATTTTTTTTGAATTTGGCCAAGATACTTGGAATTTTAGTCATTCATGTTCAATTCAACTGCTATGTATTCCTAGCTTGCATTTTTATGCTTATGGCTTGTATTTTACACCAAGTGTCCATAACATTCAAAAAAGGTTAAAATTGCACCTTTCATAGGTCACTGTGAGCATACGAGGTTAGGTTATATTAAATTAACACAAGGATAGTCTTTTCAATATATCTAGCCATCCAATTCCAAAAACATTTACTATAAACATTTAATAGGAGGGTTTGGTTTGAGAGTACATCAAAACATGTAGAGAAGAATACTACTCTAGTATTACATTACTCACTCTATTACTCTATTTTTTCCAGAATAGTTAGAATCCCACATTTTTACTCTATTATTTACTCTTACTTTCTTATTTTCAATAAGTATACTTAACATGATAGAAAAATAAGTATACTTAAAATGCTAGAAAGTTAACTATATGAAAATTCAAAATGTAAGTTGTGTATAGTTGACTTGAAACACATTTGTAATTTTTATTATAGTTTGGAAAAGTCAGAACACATTTGTAATTTTTATTATAGTTTGAAAAAGTTAGAACACATTTGTAACTTTTATTATAGTTTGGAAACGTCTGAACACATTTGTAATTTTTATTTTAGTTTGAAAAAGTCAACGTGCTGGTATCCTGTGCATGCATCCCCTTCTTCCTTTCTGAGCGTGCCATCATCCTGCAAAATGGAAACAGAAGCCTCATCTTCCATGCCATCAACTAAAACAGGGGGTTCTGAAGTTGCTGAGAGGTTCACTGTCAGAAAATTTGGAGAGAGCTCTGAGGCATGGAGTGACAGAACCAACTAGCCAGAAGGTATGCTAAATGTCCTGGTCAGAGCAAGACTAGTGCATCGTTTTCTTTTTGGTTAGTTCAATTTCAACAATGAAGAGATAGATAATGTCATTTCTAGTTATGATGATGAGTCCAAGGAATTGATTATTTTTGGGAGGAAGGTTTGTCTGGACCCTGATTTGTTGTAAGGTGCAACAAAAATTCCATGCAGGGGGGGAGTAATGTTGACCACCAAGAAAACCCTCAAAGTAGAAAAAGGTGAGATGGAAAACAAAATATGTGGAAAAAAGGTTAAGGTTTCCCAGAATGGTTTAAAGATGCAAGATGTTCCACCAGGACTGTACAAAACCTTAATTCAAATTGTACTTAGGACAATTATGAATCACCACAAGCAAGATATTTCAGGTGATTGTATGAACTTGGTGACTCATTAGGTTGAAGACCTCGCCATAGATGTCCCTCATCTATTGGCAAAAAAAATCCATTTTGCACTGCAGGAGAGCAAAATTAAGAGTGAAGTTCAGTTACCCTGGCACACTACAAAACATTATTGACTTGTATC
Source organism: Pseudotsuga menziesii (assembly GCA_001517045.1). Classification (NCBI taxonomy): domain Eukaryota; kingdom Viridiplantae; phylum Streptophyta; class Pinopsida; order Pinales; family Pinaceae; genus Pseudotsuga; species Pseudotsuga menziesii. Next base: position 123,781 of record LPNX010890455.1, on the reverse strand, counting down.
GACCTAGCACTGTAGAAGGAAGCAGATTTAAAAATACATACATTCAGAGGCCGAAACTGGACAAAATTAACCAGGAAGTTCCTCAACAATATCCAAAGGACAATGTACAAGTTCTTGAAGAGCCTATTGAGTACTGTATGGAACGTATGGGAAGTGACCCTAACGAATTTCATGTTGTCTCAATTCTGGTCGAATTACATGAAGGCAGAGAAATAAATGTAAACGAGATGCATGATGTTGAGTTTAATGAACAAGAAGAGCATAGTGATGATGATATTTATGCTCGTGCAGAAATGCCACTTGTTATATATACACCTCCACAATTGGGAGTTGAGAAAACTTCCTCTCCAAAATATTTTTTTGATGGTAAAACTATTTTTAAGCTATTGTTAGATAAAATGTTGCATTTCAAAGAAGAAGTTGAATTTCATAGAAAATAATTTTCCTATTGGTATCTTACCGCATTACAAAGCGTAGAACTCTGTAGGATTAAGCAGATGCAAATTCAAGACCTCTTAAAGGTAGGCGCTATTTTTCAATACTATTTTTCAAAAACAAACAGTTGCCAAATTCCTTTTTTTGAAGCCTTGTTAAAATTTTCACTATTTACAGGTAATTGCAAGGTTAGAAATAGAACATGTGGATACTATGGAATCTTCAATTAAAAATTTGCAAATGCTGGACCTCTTTAAGGTAGGAGGAATTTTCAATGCTTTTTTCCAAAAAAAAAAGTTGCCAAATTCCATTTTTTGAAGCCTCCTAATAATTTTCCCTGTTTACAGGAAATTGCAAGATTACAAGGATCCCTTATGAAGACTGTGGACAGTTCGAGAAGGATAATAGCAAGCAAGGACTTTGTTCTTCAATCTTTGAATAAGGAACTAGAGAAAATTTAGGATGAATTTAGAAAAGAAAATAAGAAATGCAGAGAAGAAAATATGGTTGTTCAGAAGAAAGATGAAGAAACCATAAAGAGACCGGAAGATGAGCTGAAACATTGACCGAAGGTTTTTGACATTCCCCCTCTAAGGATTGTTATTGGCCAAGAAGCAACACTTACCGCTGAAGTCTATAAGTTAAACAGAATAATAGAAATAATGAAGGTTGACTTTCAAAACAACCTTGCTGAAGACTACAATAAACATCAACTTGAGATAAATGAATATAGAAAAAAAGAGGAAAACATGAAAAACATAATTGCTAAGAAAAATGAAGATTTGAAAGGGAAAATAGTTGAACTTGAAAATATTACTGTAGAACTACAGACTAGAGGAGTTGAAAAGTTAAAAGAATCTGAAATTGGTAAGGGACAGAGTAGGCATCTGATTTCTGGTGAAATTTATGATATGTCAACACACCAACAGGCTTTAATAAGGTATGAGAGTTCCCTGCAAAATAGAGAGAAGGCATTGGATGTAGCTTTTAATTCAATACAATCTCATGCAGAAGTCAAAAAGGGGTTACAAAACTATCATGTCTTCTTAAGAATTTGAGATAAGTCCTTGATGGATGCTAGTGCAGCAATGAATGCTGGAGATTATCTCTCTGCGTGGTCAACCATAAAAGAAACATTGACAAACAAGCTAGCCAAGAGGGATCATGAGATTAAAGAGCTCAGATTGAAAATACTGGAATATAGAGAATCACAACATTTGGGATGTAAGTCTGAGATAGAAGACCTAAAATCCCAAATTGCCACTCTGCAGAAGAACAACATGCTTCAGCGAGTAGCAATTGTGTATACTCCAGATAATATAGAATTGAGGGAAAAATATTTGGAGATGAAGATAAAGCAGATCAGGAAAAAATTGACCCAAGTTCAGTTTGAGTTGAAATGTGCAAATGATTGTCTTCAACAAAAGGAAAAGGAACACGAAGAGAAAAATAAGAAGAATGTGGAATTGATTAATAAGTACATACAAGATAAAGATAGATTGAGAGAAATTTTGAACAAATTTGCAACAAAAGTAAAAGAATTAGAACGAAAATTAGAACATGCACCTACTGCAGCTTCTAAGGAACCAGAAGCTTCAAGACAAGCCAAGAGACTAGAATGTACAAATTTATCTTCTCTAGAAAAGGAGGACTTGCAACCTAAACCTCCCAAGTAGCCTAGAAATATGGAATAACATTATTTATATATGTTGTGTATGTAAATACATTTCAAGTTTTTATACATAAATTTGTGTGTGTGTGTGTGTGTGTGTGTGTGTGTGTGTGTATTTCTCGGCAATGTATAAGTTTTTGATGCATTTAATGTGAATGGTAATTTTGAATTTAACTTTTCAATAAGTGTACATAACAGGCCATAAAGTTAACAATATCAAAATTGAAAACTTAACTTGTGTACTGTAAGCATATATATTTGAATTTGTAAGAAATTAAAAGAGTGGTAGTGATTAGTGGATATGAGATGTCAGTAGATTTGGTGACACAGGTAGATCCTAGTTGTTTGCTTGGAATTGTTGATATTATAGGGATATTATGGGGATGATGGATTGAGAACTCTCAAGTTCTTTATGAGAATTTTGATGCTATGTATTGCTGTATTTATGTAAGTTTCTTTATCTAATGAAACTAAAATTCCAATTCTGGAACTATGTCATACAATTCTACTCATGCAACCAAATTTCAGCGAATAACTCAAAGCTGTAATGCCTATAGAATTAGCCTAAAAAAGACAAAAAATTACAAAATATAAGCAAACACGGCCTAACAACTGTAATTTTATTACTGAAAACAAAAATTAAATATTTAATATGCCTTACATAATTTGTTACATTTCCAAAATTTGGTAACATAAATGTTAGCACAATAGAATAAATTTTCAATATGGCAAGATCACTAGAAATGCTTATTGCAACATAAGTTTCTTTCACCATTTTCCATACAATGTTGCATTTCGATCATCTAGGACTTTTTGCTTTTTGTCTTGTCTCACACTTCTTATAATGACATCCAGTTTTATAGGATTCCCAACATCCATCTTTTGGATATAAACTACTGCCCCTTGAATTTCTTGTTTTTCACCACTTTTCCCTGTACCATTTACCAAGGATGGACCACCCTTTTTATTGTGAGTCGTAACCTCCATCATTAGCATATCAATAGCATATGCTCCATACACTTCTTGTAATTCATTGATTTTCCTCGCTTCATTTCTTGAGGATGAAACACCGATTTTACAGTAATTTTCAGTTGTCATCATAGCTATTTCAACACCAGTTGCCCCATTCAATTCTCGTGTTTGATCAGTTTGCGCTTCCACTTTCCTCTTTGATGAAACACTTAGAGTTTTACTGTTATTTCTTCTTTGAACATTATTTTTGGCCTTGTGCCTTCTAAAGCGATGTGATTCATGAAAAGCCTCTTCACCATATTTGCTTATTGGCCTTGATCTTGGAAGATGATTACTGAAATGTGAGAACATATTAGTATTTAGTAGTTAAAAACAAATTATGAGTCCTCACACCATAAAATGAAAGCAGAATTAGAAACCATTTAAAATTAGGGCATACTTACTGTTGGTGGTGCAATCAATGATTTCTTAGATTGTCTTACCCATGACTTAAGAAGACAATCTGAAGACATGGTCAGGTAGGATGAAGACCAATATACAAGACCCCCATGTGCTATGGTAATCTACTCTAACCCATAATTTAGGGCGGGCATCTTTATGAGGCTACTCAGCCATTTTTGCATCCACTGGTGAAAAACCCTGTTTTGGAAGGCCTATATCTTTCTCCTCGAGAAAGATTAAAGACAAATAAAATCATGAATAGGTATCCAAACCAACTATCTATATAATGGTACCATGGTGCGGGAATTCTTCTCAAACCATGAATTGTGGCGGGCATTCTCTTAAGGTTGTTGGGACCAATTTTGACTAAGGTTGTTGGGACCAATTCTTCCTTAAATATATGTTGTAGTTTGGTGAGGCAAGTGATATGGTTGTATTCTCCATAAAATACTCTAGAGAATCACATTCTCAATACATTTTTCACATCATCGTATGAGGCATGGCGAGCATTTCCTTAAGGCCACTTGGGCATATTTAACACCAAGTCTATACTTCGACAAATTTCACAATTTGGTCTAATCTGCCTAAAACACCCTTTTGGCAGGTCCATAACTTTTCTTCATCCACTTCCAAGAAAATATGAAGACATGGTCAGGTATTCCGAAGACCAATCTACAAGACCCCCATGTGCTGCGGGCATTTACTCTAACCCATAATTTAGGGCGGGCATCTTTTTTAGGCTACTTAGAAATTTTTGCATCCATTGGTGAAAAACCCTATTTTGGCAAGCCTATATCTTTCTCCTCAAGAAAGATTAAAGAAAACTAAAATCATGAATATGTATCCAAACCAACCAACTTAGGACGGTACCATGGTGCGGCCATTCTTCTCAAACCATGAATTATGGCGGGCATTCTCTTAAGGCTGCTGAGACCAATTTTGACTAAGGTTTCTGGGACCAATTCTTCCTTAAATATATGTTGTAGTTTGGTGAGGTAAGTGACATGGTTGTATGCTCCATACAACACTCTAGAGACTCACATTCTCAATACATTTTTCACATCATCCTATGAGGCATGGCGGGCATTTCCTTAAGGGCACTTGGGCAGATTTAACACCAATTCCATACTTAGACAAATTTCTCAATTTGGTCTAATCTACCTACAACACCCTTTTGGAAAGTCCATAAGTTTTTCTTCATCCACTTCCAATGCAATATGAAGACATGGTTAGGTAGGCCTAAGACCAATATACAAGACCCCCATGTGCTATGGGAATTTACTCTAACCCATAATTTAGGGCCGTTGGCCATTTTTGCATCCATCGTTGAAAAACCCTATTTTGGTAGGCCTGTATCTTTCCCCTCAAGAAATATTAAATCAAACTCAAATAATGAATAGGTAGACAAACCAACTAGCTATAGGATGGTACCATGGTGCAGGAATTCTTCTCAAACCATGAATTGTGGTGGGCATTCTCTTAAGGTTAATGGGACCATTTTTTACTAAGGCTGCTGGCCCACCAATTCTTCCTTAAATATATGTTGTATTTTGGTGAGGCAAGTGACATGGTTGTATGCTCCATACAACACTCTAGACACTCACATTCTCAATACATTTTTCGCATCATCCTATGAGGCATGGCGGGCATTTCCTTAAGACCACTTGGGAAGATTTAACACCAAGTCCATACTTAGACAAATTTCTCAATTTGGTCTAATCTGCCTAAAACACCCTTTTGGAAGGTCCATAAATTTTTCTTCATCCACTTCCAAGACAATATGAAGATATGGTCAGGCAGGTCAAATACCAATCTACAAGACCCCCATGTGCTATGGGCATTTACTCTAACCCATAATTTAGGGCGGGCATATTTCTGAGGGTACTTAGCCATTTTTGAATCCACTGGTGAAAAACCCTATTTCGGCAGGCCTGTATATTTCTCCTCAAGAAATATTAAAGCAAAATCAAATCATGAATAGTTATACAAACCAACTAGCCATAGGTCGGTACCATGGTGTGGACATTCTTCTCAAACCATGAATTGTGGCGGGCATTCTATTAAGGCTGTTGGGACCAATTTTGACCACTTTTCTGAAAATTTTCCTCATGGAAGGGTGGACTTTGTATAGTTGGGTGGTCTCATTGTTTTTTGCATGAAAACCTTGGTAATTTCGGCATGGCAACTTGAGGTAAACTCTATTGTTGTAGTTTTTCTTCAAAAGTTTTTTACCTTGGATATTTTAGGGTTTGGTATAACTTGGGCATTTACAGGTATGGTTGCTACTGGAGCGATGGTTCATTCTTGTTCACGGGGTGGTGTCTTAGCTATATTGATTCCACAACTACAGTTAGCTCAAGTAAATGATTTTCTTTTCCTTATGAGAATTGTAAATTGTAATGTGTAACCCTGAAATATTTTCTTTGGCTTTTCGCTTTTATAAATTTATCTATGAAAATGAGGGTTGTTGTTATGCATCCCAAGTTCTATTTTTCATCCTTACATCCATGTGATATACAATGAGTAATGCTAATTGAATATATACATATCAACAACAACTACAAGCCCCATTATCATGATAAAGATTAGGGAAACTCAATGTATGAAAATGGAAACCACTTGTAACTCAATAGGCAGTAAGCTAATTGGTGTACAATTCATTGAAACTTAAGCTTCAAAAGGAAATGGGACCCTGCCCTTCAAATTTGATCCCTGGTGGGAAGCCTTTTTATAATGTCTTAGACCCCAAGGCTAATCCTTGAAATAGGATCTGAAACTGTTTACAGTCATAATCAAACATTAACAACTAGAGTGTGGTACTTCTGCCACCGTTTACATATATTTAAACAAACATCATGGAGAAAATCCACGTGCTCGGTCTGGATGGCAGCACAACATTTCTGGTTGTGAACTCACAGGCAGTGAAAATGACATCTCAAGATGCTTCTGGTGGCTCATTTATGAGTGGGCTCGACCACTTGTCCATCTGTCGAGTCAACAATGTGTCCTTTCCCTTTGTGTTCATTCCATGCTTGAAGGCACCTTTCTGCATGGGCTCAAAGCTGGCAAAGGAGTTTATATATATCCTTTCCATGCTCATCTTTCTTCACAATTTCCCCCTTGCTTTTGGTAGAAACAAGCCTCTGTAGTGGCTTGTCATTCAAGTACTCCTCACCACCTCAGAAAAGGTTGGCGGACAGGGTGCATGAAAGCTATGATGAAGACCTTGGGCCCTTGATTCTCTAGTACGAGCATTCGCTCCCAGATGCATCTCTCAAAGTGGTGTACAACGTCTATTCCCCAATGTTTGGTACTTCCCTGGTGTGAAAAACCAAGGCAATAGATGAGCTTCGAATCAAGCTCACCAACCAACAACACACCCAGACTAACAAGCTTCTCGAACCAGATTTCCATTGCAAACATATCAGAATCCTCAGAACCTCTTGGCAGAATGATACCGTGAGTTTGCTTCTACACTATCTCATCCTATGCACCTTAATGGCTCTGAAAGGTGGTGTTTATATAGGATTGGAAAACTAGACAAGGGGATGACCCATCAGAATTTTTGCACATTTCATCCTCGAGTAGCCTGGTCGACCATACACTTCAGGGAATATGGAATGGACGTGTTCTGTCCCTTTCTCTCCTGTGACGATGATACCAGAACCATTCTTTCGTTGTGTTTCCCCTGCTACTTGTGGTGATCAGATTTGTTGTTCCACTTCTTATATTTTCATGATATCTTTCTGATTTCACACGCCAACCATACAATGGGTATCTAGTTTTGGGCAAGATGGCGATGTCGCGAGGATGATTTATTCTATGGGTGTATCACAAATGGCATTGAGGAAAACAATTAACAATCAGGAAGGCAGATCATACGTGAGGGCGTCTTCTCCACTTAGATTTTTTTATAGTTTTTTTATGTTGCATAACCCTCGTGTTTCTCCATGCACTCAGTACCGTATATTTGTTCATCTTTGCGATGTAAGCCCTCAATAAACCAAATCTTCCTACCCAAAACTTAACACTATCAACCTACACAGCTTGATTTGGGGAGATCAATATCAACCGTCAATCTATAAACTACCTTCATCGGGACCGCTCAACCTTGAGAACTTTAACATTCTGCTAACCCTTTTTAATCTAAATGAGTGAGCAACTTCTGATCACAAAATGCTTCTCACCCGTTGATCTACCCAACATCTTGTTCCAACCGCAGATATTTGCATCCCCTACCACTTTTCGCGGATCGAATTCGTAACTTTCTTCGCGCTAGTTCAATCCGCGGAATTGTTTGAGACCATAGATCTATGTCTGCCTTCATCTCAACCATCCGATTTTCTTGCTGATTAACTCTTTTCACAATTTGAAAAAGTTTCTCCCTCCGAGCAAGTTCACCATGCAAAATTATTTAGGGCCGTTGATCTCACCTTGTGCCAATCTTGACCCTCCAACATTACACCCATTTAACAGACTCCGCAAATCTCAAAATTAAATCCTTCCTCGCATCTCTGCTCCACAGAATCGTTTTTCGTCATCGATCTCCACCATACTGAATCTGAACCATTGAATTTTAACACACTTTACCCTTATTCTGTTGTTGTATGTTTCAATATACCGAAATACCTATCACCATAGATCAAAACCCACTCTCCATCTGACGGATCCATGGTGGCAAAACTTGCTAACCAGTTAACCTAAAAGGCGCTCCCGTAAAATTCCCCAAATAATATCATTTTCAAACCTTTGGGAAGGAGACATAGATGAACATAAATCAACATTCAATGATAATGATGGAGATGATGAGGATGATGGTGGTGGTGATGAACATGATGAACATGATGAAGATGATGATGAGGGCGATGATGAAAATGATGATGATGACGATGATGAAGATGTTGATTAGGAAGAGGGAGATGATGATAATGATGATGACGATGATGATAATGATGATCACGATGATGATAATGATGATAATGATGATGATGATGACGATGACGATGATGATGATGATGATTATGACGACAATGATGACGATGAGGATGACGACGACGATGATGACGATGATAATGATGATGACGATGATGACGATGATGATGACGATGACGACGATGATGATGACGATGACAACGACGATGATGATGATGATGATGATGACTAGGATGAGGATGATGATGATGAAAATGATGATGATGATGATGAAGATGATGATGATGACGATCATGATGATGATGATGAGGATGAGGATGAGGATGAGCATGACGAGGATGATGATAATGATGATGATGATGATGAAGATGTTGATGATGATGATGGTGGTGGTGGTGGTGGTGGTGATGAAGATGATGAAGATGATGAAGATTATGATTAGGGCGATGATGAAATGATGATGATGACGATAATGAAGATATTGATTAGGAAGAGGGAGAGGACAATGATGATGATGATTCTCATGAAGATGATGATGATGATCAATGATGGTGGTGGTGATGATGATGACAATAATGATAATGATGATGATGACAGCGAGGATGAGGACGATGATGATGAGGATGAGGATGATAAGGATCATGATGATGACTAGGATGAGGTTGATGAATATGATGGTCATGATTATCATGATGATGATTAGGATGAGGATGAGGATGATGATGATGAAGATGAACATGATCATGATGGTGATGGTGATGATGATGAATACGCTGATGAAGATGTGATGATAAGATATTTACCTTGGTCTTCACTAAATTGTTCTGAGTTTTTCCAACATTATAATAGAATGGTTATGAGTGATTATTCACTCCTATAAAGAATGCACTTTATGGAACTACCAAACTGCTCAGTTTGGATCTTCCTCTTTTAAGACATCGGACTAGGTCCATAAGTCTTGATTCTTCATGTGCACAAATCTAAGAACATGAGGCTTCACAAGGCCCAATAAGTTGTATTTTTTTTACTACTTCCTCAGATCATATTGAATTGTCAGGTTAGTCCTTGGAATGAGCATTAGGAGAAATCATTAATTTTTCACTCAACTGGCTGCTCCCCCTATCATGTAGACGTCTTCATTCAGTGAGCTCCCCCTAAAATTGCGATGATGAAGATGATGATGATGATGATGACGACGAATATGATGATGATGATGAAGATGATGATGATGATAATGAAAATGATGATGATGATGATGATGATGATGATTGTAATGATAATGGAGATGTTGATGAATTAGATGACGATGATGTTGATGATGAATATGATGATGAAGATGAAGATGCTAATGATGATGACAACGAATATGATGATGATGATCAATATGATGATGGTGATAACGAAGACATTGATGATGAAGATGATGATTATGATAATGATGATAAGGAAGATGACGATGATGAAGAAGATCATGATGACGATGATGATGATTATGAAGATGATGATGATGATATTGACGAAGACGATGAATTAGACGATGTTGATGACGATGACAAGGATGATGATGAGGATAATGATGATGATGATCATCGTCATTGTTGTCATCATCACCATCATCTTCGTTGTCTTCATCATCATCATCATCATGTTCATCCTTGAAGGGACTTATGTATAGGATCTCACTATAAGCAATGCAACCAATACAAATTATGACAAAATCCTAGTTAAATTAAATTAAATTAAATTAAAATACACTAAATTAAAAACATAGAGTTGTTTAACTATAATTAATTTAAAATGCAACAAAATATAAAATATGCAAAGAAAAAAAACCCAAAATAAACTAAACAAAAGGTAAATATGCAAAATAAAAAAACAAAACAAAACACAAAATATAAAATATGCAAATAAACAAACAAAAAACATAGAATTCAAAAACACCTGCATGCTAGCTCATTATCAAAACAACAACGAAAAAGTTCACTCTCACGCACTAGTTCATTAGTAGCATCCAGAGCACTCGTAATTTGATGAGCATAGCAGTGGTAAATTGAGGAGCAAGGGATACCAGTCCATAGGATACCAGTGTTCCCAATGGAGGCAATCCAGCTACAATCCATAGGATAACAAAACAATCCAGCCGCAGTCCAAAGGATAACGGCGTTCCCAGGGGAGTAAATTCGACCGTAGTCCAGAGGATAACAAAGGGCTCAATGAATTTTGTAAGCCCATTAACCCTAGCAGCGTAGGAATTTGGGAAAAATACATCAAATTTCTGAACCAATACGGATTCGGTACAGTCATACTAAAATTATAATTTTTTTGTTGTGCTACCATCGCTTCTATTATCGATGGATCTAGTAAGTGTTTTCTATTATTAGAGCGTATGAAGCTCCTCCTTAAATTGAAGGAAAATACATATGGGTTGAGCACTGCAAGCCAGTTGTTCTCTTGTATAATTTTATGAATTATGGTACAATTTGCAATATTTTGTAATTTTGTTATATTTAATGGTCCGAAACAGTGTGCAGGGTCCTGTAGGAGCTATAATCTGAACTAGTTCAATCTATTATGTCGAAACTTTGAACCTGAGACGTGTTTCTTCTAAGCATTTAATTTTTCTTTAATAATTATTTTTACCTTGATTATGGCACAAACAACAAGCTTTTGTTATTATATTCTATTATATGTCTGAAACATTCTATAGAGTGCAAGCTTGTGTAATATTATTCCATTTAATGGTCTAGAACAGAGTCCTCTATGAGCTATAAGTTGAACTGATTATGTCGAAACTTGAACGTGGGACCTCTTTCTCCTTTAAAGACGCATTTAATTTTGCTTTGATTGTTAGTTTTACATGGATTATGGCACACTTTTCAAGCTTTTGTGATTTTTTTCTATTATGGGTCTAAAACATTTTGTAGAGTGCCATAGGAGCTGCAATTATAATGACTGGGTACAATTCAACCTAACACCTATTTCTCCTTTAAAAAAGCAATTATTTTATTTTTATGCTCACTTTTACCTGAATTACGACACACTTTGCAAGCTTTTCCCATTTATTGGTTTGGATTTTGGAACAATGTATACTTCCCTGGGACTCGTGGGCTATAATTTGAATTGACTCCAGTAAATTGACCCTAATACCTCTTTCTTCTTTAAAGACACATTTGATACAAGTATTATTTTTTAAAGACACTTATATATGTTTTCCTCTGTTTGGCATATACCATGGTAGTTACTACGGTCGCCTATATTTGGCATATCTCAAAGAGTCTGAAGGTTTTCAAGAATATTGTAGCCTGCGTGTGTCTTCATTAAACCCTTTGCAAGCATTTCTTCCTTAAATATATCATGTGTAATTTCGATCACATCATATCTTCCAAAATACTATCCTTAAATCCTTCTCAACATATGCAGAATTCCCTTTAAATTTATGTTTATTAATTTCCTGTAGCTTACTCTTATATTTCACCAAGACTGTACAGACATACTTTTCTAACTTTTGGCAGACTTATATTTTTCACATCTTGACCATCTTTAAACAAAATGAGGGTATGGCTAGGTATCCACCTCAACTAGGAACAAGACCATGTCACCTTAAAACATTACTGACAAACACACAATCTCTAGCAGTCACTTTAAAATGGTCTTTCAAACTGATCAATTCAACACTTAGTGAATTTTGTCAGACCCTAGTCATTACTATGCCAGGAGGCATTTTGGCAGACTCATATCTCACACGTGTGAACACCCAGAGGGGAACTGAGATCATGAGTGGATGCCCAGATCATCAAAGAATGGACCCATAACATCTAATGAATTTATCAGTTAAAGAGCTAACTCTGGCATGCATGTCCAAGTGGGCTCTTAACCTCCTGTTTTCAATACTCGGCCAATTTTTCATATTTTTGGATATGCAAACTAATGATTTTACCTCTTTTGGCAGAATGATATTTTTCTCATGTGGTCACCATAAGAAAAAATAACAACATGGATGGATATCCAGTTCATTAAAGAACATGCCTATACCTTCTGACGAATTTATCATCACTCAGACAGGCTTTGGCGGGCATTTCCAAATGCCTCTTCAACCTTGTGATTTGACACTTAGTCAATTTCTTTAAACCCTAGGTCTCAAAGGCGATTTCAAATTTTCGTCAAAATTAAAGTGTAAGACATCCAATGGATGGAGGACAACCAGATGAATCTATTAAGACCAGTTTCATCCTCTGGAACTACTTGCTCTCTCCTCAGTGGGAATTTTACTGAAGTATGATGTAAAAGTTGCTTAAGACCCTGTTTTGGCAGACCCATAATTTCTTCCTCAGGTAATTTCAAGTCAAAGTAAGAACATGGTCAGGTAGAAAACAAAGCCACCTACATGCCCATATGGTGCGGGAATTTCTTTCAACCCACAAATTATGGCAAGCATTCTCCTAGAGAAACTTGTCTAATTTGACCAAAAAGAACTTCTTTTGGGAGGCCTGTATCTTCTTCCTCAAAGAGTTTTTCTGAGAACTGGTGCCATGGTCGGATAGATACTTCAACCAACCAGGGGATGACAAGCCATAGCGGGCATTTTCTCCTTCTTAAGAAATATGGTGGTCATTTTCATATGATTACTTCTTCATGACAATTTTTCACCACTTAGTCTTTTTCCAACTTTATCATACATGCCTATGCCCATCAAAAGTTATTTTTTCATTAATGAACATAACTAGGATGTGTTTGTCCACAATCATCAGTTCACCAAATGTCACCAATTCTCAAGACTACCTATAATTGGTCTAAATTTGGTGACATTTCACAATGTTATCCTGTTTAAAAAAAATCAAGCACATAGTTAGAGAAGGAGTACCTTGCACGAGGAAACTTGCATATCAAACCACTGTGGAAGAGGGAGTGTTAGACTACATTCATCGAGTTTCAGTGGGAAATCCATGAATGAAGCAATATGACCACCGCTCGTTCCAAATTGAATCCCCAACATGATCTATATGAGGGGGAACCCCATACCTCTTTGCATGCATTAACTAGTCAAGTGGCCCAAGAAACACACTTCTATATCCATGTTGTGAACAAATTCCAAACCAAATCAAATTGTGTCTTATACTTAAAAATAATTCAAATATAAATAACTCTAAAATAAATTACACCTTTGAGAGAAAAATATCTTTTGGTAAAGTTTTTGGGAAGAAAAAACTTTTGATATTAAAACATTACAAGTAAATATATTTTCACGCTAAATTATATCCGCTTGGTAGCTTATATTCTTGTTTTATTGAGTGTAGGTACCACCAATTAGGTATCTATCAGATCTATCTTCCTCGAGTGATGGTGAAGATATACTAGGAGAGGTTGAAAGTGATATGTGTTGTACTAGATCTACCGGTTCTATATCAACTAGATCTAAAAGGGTAAGGAAAATATTTTGTAGACGCATGCAATATGTTATTGCCAACAGAGGGTCATGTAATTATGATGCTAAGAGCATAGGTGACATTGAGTTTCCCTTGAGGTATAGACATCTAGTGCAACGATGGGTACCTAATAAGCTACCTCAATTGAACACAGATGTCTTCATCGATAGGAGGATGTATTGCATTGCTCCTTCGTCCTTACATGGATTGGGGCTATTTTCCATGGATGGCATAAAGTTCGGCTATGGCACTATAACTGAATTGATGGAGTATGTCGGACCATTATACAGATACAATAACTGTTTGATCTTGGTCCAAATACTCAAAGTATGAGGAGATACGGAGTTGTCGCAAATTATATAAAACTAGCAGAACACAATAAAAAGAAAGGGGTGACTATGTATATTGATGGGAGACCAAAAGCGTCCGGAAACATTCTTGGCTTTATAAATAGTACACGGCCAGTGACAGCAACTAAGCAATTGAATTGTGAATTTAAGGGGTGTGAAGAACATCTTATATTTGTATGTGCGACAAAAACAATACTTCCAAGTGAAGAGTTGTTGATCGATTACAAATTAAATCGAACAGATGTGGCTTCCACGGTCCAGGGTAACCGTGGAAGGTCACACACTATGCCTCATCAGGTAAATGCTAAATATAGTAACTAAACATGACTACAATAACTAAATGTTTCGATCTTTTTTGTTAACATTCGATTTCCACCATTGACATTCTCTTTTTTTGTGCATATTATGAATATTTCCATGTGATAACATGCTTATTACATTGTTATACTTATCTCATTTTTTTATGTTACAATTATTGACTTAGCTTTTATTGATTGATTTATTTTGTCAGGGTTGTAGTAGTGGAAAGCCACGTGCTGCTTCCATGGTCTAGGGTGACCGTGGAAGGTCACAATCTATGCCTCCTAAGGTAAATGTTAAATATAGCAAATAAATATAACGTCAATAACAAAATGTTTCGATTTTTTCAGTTAACATTTGATTTTCACTATTAACATTCGCTTTTGTCATGCTTATTGTGAATATTTCCATATGATAGCATGCTTATTACATTGTGGAATGGGTCTGCTCATCCCCATGGAGCAGAACATGTATCTCCTTCTTCGGAGGTAAAAGTAAATATTATTGCAGTATCTTAGTTTTTTCTGTTACAATTATTGACTCATTAACTAAATATACTAACTAAATATGACTACAACAACTAGAAACACCAACCCCGGAAGATTTACATGTGACAACATGCTTATTACACTGTGGCAGGGGTCTTCCCATGGTCGTCATGCAACAAAATGTGTGTCCTCTACTTCCATGGTCCAAGGTGACCGTGGAAGGTCACACACTGTGCCCGATCAGGTAAGTGTTAGATATAATAACTAAATGTTGAGATTTTTTCTGTTAACATTCAATTTCCACTATTACCATTCGCTTTTCTTGTGCTTATTGTGAATATTTCCATATGATAACTTGATTATTACACTCTGGCAGGGGTCTGCTCATCGCCATGGAGCAGAACATGGATCTTCTCCATCAGAGGTCAAAGTAAATATTATTGCAATATCTCATTTTTGTTGATGTTACAATTATTGAATCAACTAAATATAGTAACTAAATATGACTACAATAACTAGAAACTCCAACCCAAAAATATTTCCATGTGACAACATGCTTATTACATTATGGCAGGGGTCTGCCCATGTTCGTCATCGAATAGAACGCGTGTCCTCTACTTCTGAGGTAAAAATAAATATTATTGCAATATCTCATTTTTTATTATGTTACAATTATTTTCATAACATTTATTTATTGATTTATTGTGTCAGTGTGGCACCGATGGAAAGGCACCTACTACTTCCATGGTCCAAGGTGACCGTGGAAGGTCACACTCTGTGCCCCATCAGGTGAGTGTTAAATATAATAACTAAATGTTTCGATTTTTCTGTTAGAATTCAATTTCCACTATTGACATTCACATTTTTCTATGCTTATGGTGAATTATTGATTGATTTATCGTGTCAGGGTGGGGACCGTGGAAAGGCACCTGCTGCTTCCACGGTCCAGGGTGACTATGGACAATCCCCACTAGACGTATATCAATGGGGGGTGATCGTGGGAAGTCACCAGCCATAACACCTCATCAAGTAAGTGTTAGTTCTTAATAGTAACTAAATTTCATTACAATAACAATGTTTGAATGATGTTAAAATTATTTTTCTTAATTTTATTGTTTGATGAATTTAGTCCAATGCACTTGATCTAGGTAATGAGGAGCTTGAGGATGAAATTTACTATTCCATAGACCCTATGGATACTATAAGGCCCTGAATATGGAAAACATAGAAATTATTTCCTTGGCTTGCATAAGGCCCATGACACAGGAGATCAGGGAAAGGATTGAAGAGATAAAAGAACAAATAAAATATTATGGGGTAAGTGGCATCTTCACATATTTTTTTAAGTTATGACATGATTTCATATCTGATATTATGTTTTCTATTTTTCCAAGTGGTCTGATAAAGTAAAGTTTTTCGTTTATAGGATTTTTTACAACCCGTGACTAGATAAACTGCTGAGATGGGTATAGGTAGCAGTCATGCTCCAATGCAGCAACAATACTGACAAAGAAATGTACCAATGAGGATTTTTGACACTCCTCTGGTTGGCCTCGAATCCATTGATGAGGGCACCGATTTTGATCAACATGACATGCCTGAGCATGATGAGATGGAGCCTAGGACTCCACATGACTCCGGAGATGAACCTACTGTAGATGACCAGGAAACTTTTCCTAGAGCAGCACGAGTTAAAAGCACCGGATCACTAGATCTCACCTTTCTGGTGATGACGCTTGTGTTTCGATAAAGATTCAAAAGATTGCAAGTATTTATTAATTAATTTATAGATTTTAATAATTAAATTTAAATGGACATACGCTGAAATTATTATAAATTAATGGATTACACGTTTCTGCAGGAAACAATGTTTTCTACAGGAATTTGAATGACAAAGCATTGGAGTTGTTTGGCCCCACCATTCGCACACGGTGGAATAGCCAAGATAGCACAAAGAGAGATGTATTGATAGACCAAATGGTAAACTTGTTCAACAATACATTCAATAAGAAATTGGTTGCAAAGTTATCCGGCGAGAATTTAAAATATACCAGGGCCCAATATAGGGATAAATTGCAACTTGAACTCAAGCATGAGTGCCCTCCCATGGTTTCGGAGAAAGAGTGGAAGGAACTCATAGAGGATGCAAAGGATAACTTGCTAAAAAGACAAGGAAAAAAAGCACGGCCTGGAAAAGCAAGGTACAACACATCATCTTTTTAGTGAAATATGCTCATTTATTTTTTTGTTTTTTGTTTTAAGCAATATCTATGATATCTAATGTTTTTTCAAAATCTTCATATATACACTACCAGACACCTCCAAAGCAACCAAGGCTAGAGTGGAAAAGCACGGGCAACATAGACTGGGCCAGGGTGGCTATAGAAAACTAAGAGCCTGAATCGTAAGAATTAAATGATTAACTATGGGGAATATTTATTTGAAAGTAGCGAACAAATATCTGTTTTTGATAGAGGGAATTTTATATGTGTTATGCATTGCAAGGAAATACGTTCCAAGATTATTCCACCGAGGAAGACCTAAAGCTTGGTTTCAAGTATGGTTTTAAAAGTGTCATTGAATGTTGGAAAAGCTTGGGGCAGACTCCAATCTCCCCAATGACGCAGATGCAGGTAAATAAAATGAATAAGGACATCATTGCAGTATACTATTAAAGTCTATTCAGTTTTTATTATATCACCCATAACTAAATAGTTATGTTTTCGTTTAAGCAACAGTGCAACCACAGCACTGAATCCAGCGGTACTTTGCATGTACCAGTTGATGTTGGTGTGTGCATCTCCTATGATAGTGGGGAGCAGAGTGACCATTCTGGTATGTGTGCTTTGGAAATAGAAATATCTATTGTGATTATAGATATTTATTTCTTAACGTATACTTATAAATTTGCTTCTTTCAATATAAGACCGCAAAGCTCAGATGGGTGAACCGCAAGAGGAATTAGAAAGTAGAGAAACAATTAACATGCAAGCTGTCATAGATACACAGACAGGAAAAGAGAAATATTGTAATTTTAATCAAAATGATGAACTATTAATTTCAATAATATTTCAACATATCGATATGCCCTTTTTCATTGTTGCGGTTCACGCCCCTTCTTAACTGCCTCCACGCCCTACTCAACGACGTACAAGAAGTACGATACATGAGGGAATGGAAACACAAACACTAGCAGGACATGGCTTTGTAGATAATCCACCAAATGATGATGATAATATCCCAATTATCCTCAATTATTTCAAAGCAAAAAAACAGAAATCAAAGAAAAAGTAGATGTATAAACTCATGACTTGTATTTGGATGTATATCGATGTTGTTAGTATAAACATTGTTTATATGAATTACATCATTATTATTCAATGTTTTTGTGTCTATATGTTTTGATTACTAGCCTAGTTATGCATGAATTTTTAAATTTTTTCTATGTAAACAACATCATTTATTGGGTATGGGGAATTGAGAGCGATGTGAGGGGGGGGAAGGGCCATATGAGCTTCCACCTTCACGTGGTTGGCCATGTTCAGTAGGGAATATAAAACTATTCTTGAAATAGAGAGGAGCTCAATAAGGTATAAATACTATTTTATTACTATGTATTAAAGATGGTTGTAAATTTTTAAATGCATGTCTATTTCTTAAAAAATTGTTAATAAATTTAACATATCACAGTTCATTGATTTCTATAGGACTTTGTAGTAGGATTTAAATGATTGTTTATTTGCTTATATATTATTTACTCATATAAAAATTTTGTCTTTGATGATTTATGTAGGTCTTGGTGATGCAAAAGCATCTCGTGGACAACTCTTATCAAGTTGTATGAATGAATGGATCTGGCAAAAGGACAATGATAAGGTAAGGGTTTTTTACGTGTTATTTATCCTTAATGTGTTTGTCTTATATCATGGGCATCAAAACAATGTCCCCCCTTCCCCAGTAGTATCATCTCCTCCTTCTTCCATGTCATGTGGTGAAATTTCTGATACTAGTAACCAGCAGTCTAAAATGAATAAAAGGAGGAAGAATAGGAAGAAGATGTGAAAGCAAGGGGGCAGTCACCCAACCTCTAGAGGTCATGCTAGGAGAATTCACCTAACCTTTATAATTCATGTTGTTCCTATCCACCCAGCCTATACAGTTCATGCTAGGGGCATTCACCTAGCTTCTGTGAGTCATGTTGGGAATATCCACCCATCGTCTAGAAGTCATGCTGGGGGGAATCACCCAACCTCTATGAGTCATGGTTTTCCTAGTCACCTAGCATCTAGAGGTCATGCTGGGGGAATTTACCCAACCTATGTGATTCATGGTGTACCCAACCACCTATCCTATGGAGGTCATGCTCGGGGAAAACAACCAGCCTCTGCAATTCATGTTGGACCCATCCACCCAGCCTCTACTAGTCATGTTAGGGGAAACTACCCAACCTATAGGGGTCATGCTAGGGGGGAATAGTCAACCAATGCAAGTCATGTACAGCATTGAGAAACCTAAACATATAGGATGCAAGCTTAAGTTCCCTTTTATTAATATTTGTGAGGGATATCACCTTACCCATATGTTCCTTATTATCGCAGAAGTATAAAGAGTGTGTTATGAGTCTCGAGGATATTATTCTCCTGAACAACCTATGATTTCCCAACAACCTATTCAACCTTTGGTTGATCAAGTGGTTGAACCAATGTAATATTTGTCTAATCCCACTCTTCCTTAGGAGAGTGGCCTACATCAAGTGGTTGAACCAATGAAATATTTGGTCAATCCCACTCTTCCTTTGGAAAGTGACTCAGATCATGTGGTTGAATCGATGCAATCTTCGATCAATCCCACTCTTATTTTGGATAGTGAGTTGTCTACTAGTCATGTTTTCTTCACTGCCAGTTTAGAACTTTCTAGAAAAGGGGGAACTGACTTCACTTTGAATAAACCCTTAAAAATCCCTTGGATTGCTTCCATTGATTGGGATAGTCTAGTTGAGTCATGCCTTCCTTCTACTGCACCTTTTAAAATAAAGTTCCAAGTTGAACACTACATGGTTTCTCATTGTATTGTAGATGAAGGAGCCTCAATTATTATTTTATATGTGCATGTGTGGAGAGGTATGGGATCTCCCATCCTTGTCTCGACTACCAATCGGTTGCTGGCCTTTTATAGAAGACCTAGTCAAACATTGGGAGGTTTTTCTCAAACACTTGTTACTTTGGGTGGGAAGATTATCTTAGTAGATTTAATGGTTATATAGGAACCTTGGACTTCAATATGCTCCTTGGGTGTGATTATGTATATGCTATGAAAATTGTGGTGTCTACTCTCTTTCATGTGATGTATTTTCCTCACAATGAAAGCAATGCCACTGTTGATCAGCTGGTATTTATTGATCCCTCTCCTTACTTGACTGTAGACCAAGTCTATCCTTTGTCAATTCACAGTGTTTTGGTAGAAACTTTCCCGCCACAGGTAAATTATGTGTCCTTATATCCCTTGCATCCAATTGCTAATGAGAATAAGCCTTTGTATGCATGCTTACCTTCTTAGGACTCGGTCTCCATAGGTTACCAAGTGATCTATCCATTAACAGGGACTTTGGACCCCACTCTCCACACATTTGATCCAACTAAATGTTCAAATATGTGTTCTATCTGGGACGATCTACTTCCTTCAAATGAATTTTTCCTAGAGTCTATGATACAATCTGAACTTTTTTTGGATGTTGACTCAATTGTGGTTAGATCCATCCTTGACCTTATTTTTTTTATTTTGATATTTCTGATGATCTATCCTCAAACATTGGAACTTTTGAGACTTTGGACTCACACATAGAGCAGAAATTAATTGATCCTGATGAGTTTGTTTCTTGTTGTAGAACTTTTTACTCCCATTATGTTGATTTTTCTCCTGCAAACTCTATCACCTTTGTCAACTTTAGCTTTCCTCCTGAGTTTGATCTAATTGACTATAAATCCTCAAGCCTTAGCACTATATAGTCTTCCTCGGTTAACTCTTCCTTGACTGTGCCTCTTCTGGAATAGAAAAGTTGCAAATGTTTCTGCCAAAGTGACCTATATCGAATCTCTTGTTATGAATATGATATTGATACTGTTGTTTCTTTGAGACAGGATTCTTAGTTGGATTCATGATTACTTATTGGTTCCATTTGTATATTCAAGTCGTAACTGAATTTGCATATACCCTTCCCACGCTTATGAGCCTGATGTTGGATTCCACACTTTTAGCTCGTTATATAAGGCCTCATCTCTGCTCTCATCATCACTCATATTTGTATCACTTTTTCATTGCAATTTGACACCCTTTACCTAGAGGAGATGCTCCCTGAGTGTCCTTGTCTTTCTCATGTTCCTTGCACTATGCTTAGGTTTGTTCCTTGTGCTTGGAACTAGTTTTTCATGTCCCTAACATTCGTCTCCTCGCACTAACACCATTCTTCTAGCTTTCATTCAATCTCATAAAAAATATTAAGGAGGCCATGAGATGAATTTTCCAGGCTCGTTGAAACTTTACGAGAAAGGTATATGGATTTGTCTTTAAGATCTTGCTAAACTCCTTAAATATGAAAACATTTTCAATTTTTCTTGCCCCTTCAAACTCATTAAAGGGATTGAAGGAACATCCACATAGGTATAACTTTAACCCTTTTGCAGACCATGTGGATTACTTACGAAAAAGGAATACTCTAGTTCACTGTGGCTAGAAGAGTATTCTCAGGTATAGGTTTATATCTTTTTCAGGCCTGGGAGACTAAATTTACAAAAAAGGAACATGTTTGAGATGAATTTTTTATTTTTCGTGCTCATGAAAAAAAAATTGAGTGTTCTTTTTGCTATTTTCATGCTTGTTAAACTTTAGTACAAAGGAATCGAGTTTACTATTTGTTTCCCCATAGTCCAAATCAATGGAACGACATGACTGACCCTACTTTCCTTCACAGTCGTCCAACTAAAGCGTTATGCTTGTTCTTTAAGGATAATCAGTATGGTGATAGTTTAACCCTTTCTCAGACCTCGTTTACCAACTACGAAAAAATAATACCTTATTTCTCCTTAGCTAAGAGATTTTTACTTTGGATTGTTTTATACTTTTTCAGACTTTTGAGACTAACTTTATGAAAAGGTTCCCCCAAATAGTCTTCTTTGGTCTTCTCAGACTCTCAAATTATGAAAACACTACCAAGCATACACTAATTCGGGCTTGTAAAATCCATGGATCAGTTCTTTATCAATCATTCTTCTCTCTCTTCTTCGATCTTGTTAAAAAAATGAAGAAAGTCTCGAGTTTGCTTTCTTGGAATCGCTAAACTTATACAAGAAGGGTATTAAAAAGATAAATGGAAGGGAAGTATGTTCAAATCATATCAAGGAAGAAAGTCTTGTCTCCTTGAACAAAGCACCATTTTGAGTCTATAAACAGTCAGGTTCTAGTTTTTGGCCTTAGGATTAAGCCTGATCTCATAGTTATTACTCCTCTGGTTGGTTACTCTTCCAATCATATGGATAATATGGCAATCTCTTCTACATAGAAGATTTGTATCGTTGGTCCCTTTGTGTCTAAATGCTCCCTGAGTCACTATTGTACCGTGCTCACTGTTCAAGGATAAAACATGTGTCGACCTTTTTGCAGTTTCCTTGAATTCATGTGTTGGCCACTCCCTAGTATTAGTTTAGTACATAAATTATTCAGCAGTCCTTATTGCAAAACTTTGTCCCAATTCCAAATCAAATCAGTATTTGGTTTTTCCTCGTGTTGGATGATGGAGGATGCCTTAATTCCTCCATTCCAATGGATATCTTCCGAACGAATTCAAATCATCTTGCTCTGGAAATGAGATTTATAGTTTATGACAGTACCTTGGGGATTGCAGTCATTGGTGGCAAATTACCTCGCTATTGGGTAGCAGGAATACCTTAATGTCCCCTTATCGATGAATTCTTTAGGTTTTTTAGTAAAGACCATTTATTCACACTTGTTATAATGTATTAGGTAGCTTGAGGACCATTTTCATTACTGATGGTATTGTAGCTAGGGTTTTCACCCTAGCTTGTGCTGATGAGCACCTACTAAGGAATCTGGAATCCTTAGTAGCAGTTCGATTAAACAAAAAGTAAACTGGAAAGTAAAAACTAATCTAAAGCAGAAAAAGTAAATGACAAATATGGTAGGTAAATGGACGAATGAGCCATGAAATGGGGTAGATGAGGTAGTTAACCATTTTTGGGTGTTAACAGGTATTCCTCGTGTTTGTTAACGTTTTTCATCAATGACTTGTAATCAAACGGTTTCCTCCATGTTCGAGTTCAGCTCCTCTAGGCACATGGTTAGGATTCATACCTTTGGGTGGTTTGCAATGAAGACCTTGGGCCAACAATAAAATCATATATTTCCCCAATTGTACAAGACCTTGTCACACCTCATATGAAATTTGTTGAGACATATATATACCTTGTATTCTTGTCACTATGGTCGATTATTGAGCATGGATCCACATTGTTTATTTATTTCCATGACTCTTTTATATTTTAAATGGCACCCTTTTTTGGCCATGACAGTTACATCAGTTATACACATTTTGTATCTGCCTTGTATTTTTATGGCAATCATTCATACATGGACATGTCTATCCCAGAGATCAATTTGTCTGATGTTTACCTTTCTTTCAAGTACTTTCATTTGAGCCCACGATCTTGGTTTCTCAAGTTTCTTCGACTCCATGATCCAACCATCCCTTATTTATAATGTATTTCAACTATCGTCTAACCCTCTAACCTCATATATTAGGGGTCATCTGTTATAGCCAAAATTGGGACTTCTCTGTATGTGATGACACTTACATGTTTTGATCACATGACGACAATGTGTGAACTTATTGTCACTCACCAAAAGGACATTCAATGGATGGACGAGCCATATTTGGGATGTATGTTGCCTCTCATTACCTATTTCTTGGTTCATTGGATGCTTGTGAAGCAAATGAGTAAGTTTCTAGACCAAGTCACCTCCTAAGAACCACTGGAAAAACGCTAAAAATGCTTTTTTTCCCCAAAAATACCCCTTGCACATGGTCCACTGGAATTTTTGACATTACAAATGCATGTTGTTAGTGTTACATTGGTGTGTTACATGCAAAATTCCTTTGTGACACTAACATATAAATCAAAAATGCCTAAAAATATATTTAAAAAATCTCAAATTTGGGGTGGTTTGTGTGGTTTTGGAACTGCCTCCTCAATTGTAACTACTCCTTCCTCGACCCTATCTCTTCCATTTACTATATAAGAGAGGGAGAGGGGACAATTAAAGAGACTTAGCCTTGAGTATTGTTATGCTGGAAAAATTTGGACTCTCATCCCCCTCACTTATGCCCTAGTTTCCATCTACCTTTGTTGCAGAGCTTGGAGGTTTGGATTCTTGGAGGAGAGAAGCAAGAGATCCAGATTAAAGGTTTCACGAGGTGCCTTGAATCATCAAAAGGTATATTTGTAATTGTTTAATTGATTAAAAAATTCTTGAAATTATTCCCTTTCCAAATCATTGTATGCACATCTAATTTTCTTATTATATGTTGATGTTTATGAGATCACAGTTTCATGTTCTTTTGAATATCAATGCTTTATATGTAGACAAATTGGTTTGAGGAAGGTTTGAATTGATTTTTCAAGTCCCCTGATTGGAGAGAAAGAGGAGGACTCGAGGAAAGGTGTGTATCAACCTACATTTCATAAGGTACAAACCCTCCTAACCATTGAACTTTTAGCTTAAATGTGTACTTGCAGAACTTTATATGTCAGAATGTAAATCCCTAGTATGTTGGTGGCCTCATCCCATCCATAGGAACACTTTCCATAAAAACCATTAGGGTCCTAATTTATTTACATATAGGATTTTATATTGAGATAAAAGAAATGGACATAAAGATAACAGTTATTCATGGTGATCATCAAGAAGAAGTTTATATGAAGCTTCCTGAGAGTTTTAGAGTGAAAGTAGAGGAGGAGTTGGTATGCAAGATCAAGAATTCTCTCTATGGTTTAAAGCAATCACTAAGGATATCGTACCATAAATTTGATATGTATATCGGGTAGTTTTGGTTTTTTAGAAGTTGGGTTGATTAATGTGTGTATGCCAAGAAAGCAAATGAACACTTCATATATGTAATTTTGTATGTTGAAGACATGTTGTTGGTAAAAAATAACATGGATCTAATCAAGGAGGTAAAACAATACCTGTCATCCAAGTTTGACATGAAGAATCTTGGTGCATATAATTTCATTTTTGGAATTGAAATAAATAGATATCAATCATATAGAATGCTATGGTTAAGTTAGAATAAATATGTTGAGATAGTTTTGCAAAGTTTCAACATGCAGGAGTGCAAACCGGTCAAGGGTACCTACTCATGTAGGAGTTATGCTATGGTATATACTCAACCGGATATTCCCCATGCAATGGGAGTATTAAGCAAGTACATGTCAAGACCTGGAAAAGAGAATTGGATCATAGTCAAGAGAGTATTCAAGTACTTGTGTGGCATGACATATTACGTAATATGTTATGAAGAGGAACTTGATAAAAACAAGGAGAACAATATACAGGGTTTTGAGTACTCTTACTGGGTTGGAGATCTTGACCACGAATGAATGAGTAGGAGACAGATGGACGTTGCACTATTGACTAGTGAGGCTGAATATATGGCAACCAAACAAGAAAACAAAGAGGTGGTATGGATGCATAGATTTTTTTCAAAGATTAGGTTTAAACAACAAGTTGTTAGGTTAGATTGTGATAGTCAAAGTGAATCTTCCTAGAAAAGAAAGATTGCATACCATTCAAAGACAAAGAATATTCATGTGTAATATCAGTTTGTGAGAGAAATAGTGGAAAAACAGAAAGTGTTGTTGGAAACGGTAGACATTGTGAAAAACATTGTAAACTCATTCACCAAGTCTTTGAGCACTGAAAATTTTACTTGGTATAGGGAATCAATGAGCTTGTTTACCTTGCTTAAGTGAACTGAAGGTATGAAATATATTATGTATGCAAAGAAGACAACAAGTGGGAGAATTTTGGGTGTGCTATATTCTTTGCATGTAAATTGATGTCGAAGTCGATAGTCGACAGGAATAGAAGTCAGCAAAAAGTATAAGTCTATTCAATGGGTTGACTAGTATAGTCAACTAAGGGAATGGATTCAATGAAAACTTTGATAATGAGAAGCTCAATGGGTGGTCCACTATGGTTGACTCAATTATTCATTGTAACAAAATAACTATATTCAATTAGGAAGTTATGGACCACCATTAATGATCAATTATCCATAACTAAATTGGGTGTACCACAAGCTAGTGTATGTATTTCATCTATGAATACTATATAAGGTAGAAGGATAAAGGAAGAGGAAGTGAAAAATAATTGTACAAGAGCAATGAATTCATGATTAAGTTGTAGCGATATTCTAAATCACTATTGTAAATAATAGTTTAATATTGTTTCTAATATATGAGTCGTAAAACTTGTTGGTTTCATGGTTTTCCTTGGTAGAGGAGTTTTCAGGGTAATTTCCTGGACTATGTGTGGCTATGTTAAGTCCCATTGTTAATAATGTTATGTGTTTAACTAAATAAATCATAATGCATGCTCGTTGTTGACACCAAATTTTTTATGCTTTAAAGGTTCAAGACTAAGGGTTAAAAATTCATGTTGATGCCTAGAAATTTGCAGGTAACAACAGCTAGGGATTCTCCCCAGTAAACATTCCCAACTAGCCTGTTATTGTTTGGTATGGTGAATCTGTCCAGTTTATGGTCCAGATACCGTAGGTCAAGTAACAAAATAAAAGGTTTTACCAATTACGGCCCAGTCCATCATGTATATTTTTAGTTTTTTGAATTTAAGTATGATATGCAAGTGCCTATCTAAGAATGTAGATTGATAGAGAATACGAGGAGCAGTCATAATGTGATGCGCAGCTTCTTACCTCTCGTCTTAACTCTCTTGCATCTAAATCACACACAACAAGAAACTAAAACTAACCATCTAACATATCCCTAGGGAGCAATATTATCATTTATCAAAGTAATGTGTTTCTGCACATGCATTAAGAAAAATCACAGATGGCTATTACTTAATTCAAAACACATGAACATTCATAGATATATGAAAAACAAGATAGCTCATTGTTTATGAAAAGCTTTCATTACTCATAGTGGAAATTTCATAGAATAAACTAGAGCGCATTCATAAGAAGAACATAGGTTCAAAGAGTTAGAACGATCTCACAGTTAATGGACACAAAGCTGAAAACGAAATAGTTCACATTCAACAAATCCATAGCACAGCATTTGAAATCTTCCACCAAGCTTTCTCCAACAGGAAACTTGTAATTCTTATTGCAAAAGGAAATAGTTCTTCTTACAACATAATCTCACAAATCTATCTGGGAAAAATTCCTTTCCACTATCTAACTCTCCTATACTTATACTACAAGCAAAACTCTTGGGCTGCCCCTCGGTGACCTTTGGGCTCCCCACAACCATTCAAAACCACCCTTTTGTCTCTTTGTGAGTGCTCATGATTTATACAATACTCTACATTTCAGATTAAGTTTTTAGAGCACTTTATAAAAAGGGACCAGCTTGGTAATTGATGAACTTTTCCAAAGCCTGGGCCTCTCCTGCTATCGATTCTGCTCAGTAATTCATTGGTCTTTTTGAGATCCTGTTGATCTCAAACCTTCACTCTCTTATTTTCCTTGAGCAACAACTCTGCTTCGTTATGCTTCAGCTTCTTCTTTCCTTGTTGCCTACCTTCTGCCTTGTCCTTTAGCCATGTCTTCTTTGCAGCAATCATCCTGTCATGAACATATCATATTTTTAGACCATTTAGCGTTTAAAAAAGTAACACAAAATGTATCAATACATTCATTCTGTAAAATGAACTATAAACAATATTAATGCATGAAAAGATAAGGAAAAGAAAATCCTGCAAACTGGGTCTGAAATCCACTAAATCCACTGTCCAAACTAAAAACACAAGCCCGATAAAATAGGCTCCCTGTCTCAATCCAGGCCGCATCTGGACCAATTCGAAATCCTCCAATGAAAGCATGAATCATAACAATGTAACCACCAATCCAAAACCTAAACTGCTCTCTTCATCTCAGAGAAAAACTAGACTCGACCAAAACCCAAGGAGAAACTCCGCCGTCCCAAAAAATAGAGTAAAAGCACACAAAAAAAGGCGGGAAAAACCCTCACCGAAGGAAAAATACTAAGTATCAGGCAGACAAACTCCTCATCGGGGAAAGGAACAACTGTACATCGGATGGTCAATTCACTAATCCAACGCAATAGCGGAAGTCATACAGACTAAGGGTTCCGCGGAAAAATAAAATGTCGGAGAAATAAAACACTAAAAATTGTCGTACATGCATCGAAGATAGGAACCACTAATAATCAGCGGGATAGTTTACTAGAAAGTCACATCGGTGGCTATCAAACCAACTATGGGTCCTGGTAATCATGAAATCATCGGCGATCAGAAGCTTTAAGGACTACGGATCGGCGAGTTTAAAGATTAACATAGCCGATGTGTCGGCAACAAAAAATACTAGCCCTCCAATCAAAGTTAACATTGTTCTGATAGCGATAAAGTCAAAAAGGAAGTTAAAACAATAAAACCACGGCATCGATGAATATAAGAGCTATCCGTCAGAACGTTTTCCATTTGCCCTCCGAAATGGCGGTGACTTAGAAGACTAGTGCTTCGACAGTGATAAAACAAAAACATCGATAGTAAAATAAAATAAAAAATAGATAAAAGCACATCGGCGAAAAATAGGACTAGCCATCAGTGACATAAAGAACTAATGCCCCAATTCGTTGTTCAAAAATCATCGAAACAGGAAAAAAATCATTGAAAACGTTAAGTGCTCGAAAGACTTTAAAGTTGTGCAGCGGCGGCACAAAGAACTAAAACCCCGACTCAATATTCAACAAACCTCCGGCAGCGATAAAACCAAACCATTCGAAAATAAAAAAAAATGTTAAGTTCCATAGTCAAAAGCATTGGAAGTTTTAGATCATTCTACTTCCGAAATGAATGAAAACAGTTGACCTCAATTCAACCTCAAAAATCCAAATTTGTAGCAAAGGAAAAACAGAGTTCAGGAATCCAAACAATTCCAGGTAAGATAAAATCAAAAGGAGGGTCCAAAATTTAAAAAAATTGGGGAAAAAAGTTGCAGCTGTAACAATTGGCGACTACCTGGTAAACATAGATCTCTGGACAACTTCTTCTTTGAGCAACAGACTGTTTTGACAATAAAACCAACATGTTGAATTCTTCTAGATGTCTGATTTCCCAAATGGAAAATGTATGTACTTTTAATCATTGATGATAGTCCAATTTAGGAAAATGGAAACCAAGATTTAAAAGTCAAGATAACTCTTTTGAGGCCAGGAACATGAGTTTCATTTTTTACATCTATCTCCGGGTAGTTTCCAGCTTGGACACCACAGGATTGTAACATATGGTAAATAGAAATATTCGTTTGTTCCTTATTCCCATGCCATTTTGCACTTTTGTGCTTTTGGACCTTTTTGTCCTTTTTGAGTCCTCCTGCATGCCTTTCTTTCTGAATTTTGTATTCAGGCTCCTCTATCCATAGTGTCCCTTTGTGTGAGAGATGTATTTAGTTTTCAGCTCATAGACAGAGAAGAACTTTGGCAATTTTGTACTCAAATGGTTCAGTACTTTGTTTTGATACACATTGCTTTCTTAGGAGATTTTTGACTCTTATCGCCTTTTTGGATTTCGATTCTTGGCATGGGATCATTTATATATAATATATTGTTTACTCTGCTTCCTTTCCATGGGTCCTTGTTGTCACCCCCTCAGACATTTTTTAAATGTGAGATGCATGGAGCCTCGAAATAGTATTCCAGACCTTTTGATCCTGAGTTATTTTACAAGGATTAAGTAGGACTTCAATGTGTTCATAGCCATTTAGGAAAACTGCTAAACTAGAAGAAATTCTTTCAGATAAATCAATAGTGCACAGTCTTATAATCAAGGATTTTTGTTAACCAGAATTCTGATGCTTTCCATGCAACCAAAATTTTGCTTCTTTTATTGAAATCAATCAAAATCTAACTAAAACAAACAGAAATAAAATAAATCAAAAACAAAAAACCCAATGAGTTTATTTAAGTACAAAACAAAAACAAAAATCAAGAAAAATAAGGTTTGAGAACTAAACCATTAACTGGTAAGTTCTCTTCCCACCCCTATAAATATTGCAACTTGTAGGTTGAGGGGCCAAGCTTTGCTGCAATCTAAAAAGGGCCTACCCATAACTGTTGAAACTTTGTGTGCTTCCCCTTTTCATCATGTGGGTGATCCCACTTAAGAACCAAATCTCCCACTTCAAATTCCTTTTTTCCATCTTTATTTTTATCAAACCACCGTTTCGCTACTTCTTGTTGATGCTTAAAACGTTCCCTGGATCTGAACCTAGACTCTTTTGCCTTCAAGAGATTATAGATTCTAATCTGTAGGATTTCATTATCTGTGCCTCTAGACTCCTGAGCTATTATGGAAGATGGTAGCCTAATGCTAGGAGGAAGAATAGCTTCTTTTCCATAAACAAGGGTATATGGTGACACACCTAAGGAATTCTTGGGAGTGACCTATCAGCCCAAAGAGCATTCGGTAATGCTAAATGCCAACTTCTCTAGTTTTCTATCACAGTCCTTTTTAAGATCCTAATGAGATTCTTGTTCATAGATTCTTCCAAACCATTTCCATGTGGGTAATAGTTCGCAGAATAATGCAACTTGATTCCTCTTTCATGAGAAAATGCAGTTAATCTAATAGAAGAAAAATAAGTAGCATTATAAAAAACCAGGGAAATTGGAACCCCAAACCTGGTCATAATATGATCTTGCAAGAAATCCATGACCGCATCTTCATTCACTTTACGTAACAGAATGGCCTCAACCCATTTAGTGAAGTAGTCAATTGCCGTCAAAATGTATTTGTGTTGCAAGGAAGATATTGGTTTTATCTCTCCAATGATATCAATCCCCCATTGCTCGAATGGTTCTGCTGCTTTGGCTTGTCTTCCCCCACACCTCTGGAAGATATCACACTTTCTGACATGGGCATGCGCATCCTTGAACAGTGTGGGCCAATAGTATCCGGCTCTAAGAATCTTATGGGATGTCGTATCTTCGGAAAAATGACCTCCAGCAAGCCCATCATGTAGCTCTGCTATGACCTTCTTCCCATCTTCTTTCTCTAAGCATCTGAGAAGAACTCCATCATAATTATTTCTGAATAATATTTCGTCAACGATCTGATATGAATTTGAGGTGCAATGCTCTTCGTTGTTTGGAATTACAATGTTCTGGCAACAATCCTTCCTGAAGGTAATGAACAAGGTCTTGGTACCAGGAATCTGGAGCTATGAAAAGAGGACATACATCCATCATATGTAACTCAGCTTCATTGTCCCAATTATTTTCTTCATTGTTTTTACCTTTAGCCATTAGTTTGCATAGTCCTTTCCCTTTAACTATGCATGCTGGTTTGAATTCGAGGTCATATTCTTGTAAAGTTTTTACCCAGTTGCCTCTTCTTTCTCCTAATTCTTTTTGTACGAAAGGAGACCTTACAGCTGGGTGTGGAACTATAAGCTTCACCCGGTTCTTGAGTAAGTACGGCTTTAATTATTTTACCACTTTGAAAACTGCATAAGCTTTTTTATCGACCGTTGGGTAATTCAATTCAGCTCCCTATAGACCAGTGCTCATAAATGATATGGGATACTCATCTCCCCCATCTTCCTTCTATGTAAGCACCGCTGCTAATGAATTGTCAGATGCGAAAGTGTACAAAATAAAATCCTTTTCAAAATTTGGACTTTTGAGAGATGGTGCATGAGCAATAGATGTCTTTATTTTACTGAATGCATTCTTCTCTACATCAGTCCACTTGAATTGTACACTTTGTTTCACCATTTGCTGCAAAGTTTTAACAATTTGAGCGAAATCTGGTACAAACCTTCGCACAAAATTAGTTGTCCCCATGAATGATTGCATACCTTTTTTGTTATGGGGTAAAGGGATCTATTCTATGGCCTTGATCCTTTCTGGGTCTATGGAGATCCCTTTTTTAGAAACAACGTGACCCAGTAGATTTCCTTCTATAACCGCAAACACACATTTCCTAGGATTCAGTGAGATCCCATATTTTCAACAACGCTCGAAAATTTGTTTTAGATGAAATGCGTGTTCTTCTCTCTTCTTTGAAAATATCATGACATCATCGAGATATACTACAACACTACGACCAATCAGACTCCGGAAAGCTATATCCATATCCCTCTGGAAAGTAGCTCCAGAGTTGATGAGTCCAAAGGGCATTCTTCTGTAAGCAAAAGTTCCCCACTTTGTTTTGAATGTAGTTTTAAGTCTGTCTTCTTCAGCTACTAATACCTGATTATAGCCAAAGAATCCATCTAGTAATGAAAATAACTCAGAACCTAAAACCATCTGCAATATTTGTTCCATGGGTGGGACTGGATAGTTATCTTTATCCGAAGCACGATTGAGGTTTCTAAAATCTACACATAGCCTGATTTCTCCGGATTTCTTCCTCACTGGAACCAAATTCGACACCCATTCCGAATGTCTGAGTTTGAATATAATCTTAGCATCCAATAATTTTTTCACTTCACTCTGAATTAAAGGTTCCAGTTTTGGATGCATCTTCCTCAAAGGTTGTCGATAAGGTTTGATTCCAGCTCTAATAGGGATGACATGTTGTATAATATTTGTGTCATATGTTTTAATCTCTTCATATGTCCAAGCAAACACATATTTGTATTATTTGAACAAACTAATGAACTTATTTCTTTCACCTGGAGAACAACGCTTTCCCAAATTTACATATCTGGGTTTAGCTTAGCTTACGGTGTTTCTTAATCGAACTCCTGTTCCTTCACCTTTGCTCATGGCTGGTATAAATGTGAATCATCCCAACCCATCGCCAGCTTGGAGAGCTAGATCACCTTTGAACCTAACACCTCCATTGCATAACCTACCTCAAGCTTTTGAGAAGTTGCTGCCTAAGTTTGATCCCGATGAAAAGATTGTTGTAGATGACCACCTGCAAAGTTTCTATTTAGCAATAGAAGGGTTAAGGGCTGGGGAATATGAGGATGTTGTCTGTATATTGTTCCCACATACCCTTAAAGGAGCAGCAGCATCCTGGTATTTTGGTTTTCCTTCAAACTCCATTCCCGATTGGGACACCTTTGAAAGGATTTTCAGAAGTAAATACGTAGCCCAAAAGACGCATGCATCACTAATAAAAGGTATTGGTTTTTAAAAAAAAGAAAAGAATGAGAAGGTACATCATTTCACTCAAACGTTTTTAACATACCTCAAGAACTTTTCTGAAATTGACAGACCCTCAGACAAGGTCCTAATTGAATATTATACCTCAGCTCTGGGACCTGAGCTGGCCATGTTTGCCAAAATGAAAGCCAGACCTAAGTTGGTAGAGACTTATGAAGAAGCAGAAAGGGAAGAGGCTGAAAAGGAAAGTATAGAAGATTATCCCGAGTTACCTGGAGAAAAAACTGCAGGGAGAAGAGCCTTATTGCTGTCTAAACCCAAAGAGGAGCAATCACATGATTTTGAGGGAATGCTAAAGATGATTCAAAAACTCTCCAACAGAATAATAGAGCTAGAGAAAGAAAGGGAAGTTCAGAAAACTTATAAACCCTACTGCCAAAAAAGGGAGGATAACAACCATTTGAAAACCCCTCCACAAAATTCAGCATCAATGAATATAACAGAGGTAGGGGGGGATCATTTCTGCACTTTTCACCAACAACCTCATTCTGAAAAGAATTGTCCTCAATGGTTAAATTTGATGACATTGGTAATGAACCAACTCTTGGATTCTAAATTGACAAAAGACAGCGAAGAAAAAGAAAAGAATAACAAGATCATAGAGAAACAAGAATATGATGCCATGTTCTTATGGGACTATGTCTCACTTTTCGATACAAAAAAGAGCATTCTTAAACCCGAAAACATATCAGCAGCAACAAAAGACATGGATCTGACAATTAAATACAATGCAACAATTTCAAAGATTAAGAAGTTGCAAAAGAATGTCAAGAGACAGATAAATGCCAATGTTGAAGATAAAACACCCAAAGTCACTACTGTCAACCAGAAAACAGAACAAATTGACAAGCATGACAAGCTTATGGAAAGACAAGTAGATGCTAACAAAGAAAACACTGAAAAAACTGAAGTACCTAGAAAAGATATACCCACTAAAAACCAACCGAGGGAAGAAGACATCGAACCAAGTTGGGAAGAAAAAGCTAAAACCCCACCTTTTATGTTGACTCTAGAAGTGTTGAATCATAATGTGCATAATTGCTTGGTGGATTCTGGATCATCGGTAAATGTTATGCCACTTGAAGTTTGCAAAAATATTAATGGGCAGCCCAAGCCCACAGCCTGGGAAGTAGTGCAACTAGACAGAACAAATGTCAAAGTAGTGGGAGAAATGAAGAATGTTCTCATACTCTTATCTGCAAATAACAAGATATGCCAATTTATTGACATTATGGTGGCCGACATACCAGATGGATATGGGCTTATTCTGAACCGAGATTGGTCTGCCAAGTTGAAGGGGTATTTTGCTTCGAACTGGTCTCATTTATGGTTACCTCACAAGGGTGCCCCAAATCAAATTAAAATTTTGAGAGAACCTTACATGAAACATACTATCACTAAGCTGGGGGAAGGAAATGAGTCTACTAATTCTGTTTTGGGAAGTTATCTAACGGAGCTTGAACTAAGATATCATGCCTCAGGAAAAGCCAGTTCTATGATTGACACTCATCCTGAGCTCCTTCAACTTCCTCGGGCTAATAAGGATGACTGTAGACCAATAGACATGGTTTCGATTTCAAAAATAGTACAATTAGACCATGGATAGGTTTTTTGGTCTACACTATAGCCTAGCCCTTTAATTCGTTAGATGGAAGAATTTTAAGGGTGGGCACACAATTTTTCTTTTTCTTTTTGTACATAAATAAATTGATGTTGTTTTCTTTTAGTTTAATGCTTTGATGTTGTTTTCTTTTGGTTTAATACTTTGTTGCTAGTTCTTTTGGTTTTGAATAAAGAGGCAAACTTTTAGTTGCAATGGAAACATCAGGGTTCTTAGTTAACTGAAATCTTGAGCAAAAGACTGTGCGTTTAACCAATCGAATATCTTCTAGTGGGAAGTGTTCCTAATTGGCCATGCATTCATTGAAGTCCTACTTAACTCCTGGTAAATAACTCATAATTAAGAGGTTTGGAATACTATTTCGAGGCTCCATCCATTTCACATCTAAAATTTCTAAGGGAGTGATAGCGAAGGACCCACAGAAAGGAAGCAAGGTAAACAGTGTATTATATATAAATGATCCCATGCCATGATTTCAGAAAAGCCTAAAGGCTATCAAGAGTCAAAACTCCTTAAAGAAACAATGCATATCAAAGCAAAGTATCAAAAGCATGAATTTCAAATTGCCAAAAGTTCTTCTCCGTCCGTGAGATGAAAAGTAAACTCTTTTCTCACACAAAAGGACACTATGGATAGAGGAGCCTGAATAAAATTCAGAAAGAAAGGCAGATGGAGGAATCAAAAGAACTAAAGTTCAAATGGCACAAAAGTGCAATTGGCATGGGAATAAGGAACAAAGGGATAGTGCTTTTTACCGTATGTTACAATCCTGTGGTGTCCAAGCTAGAAACTACCTAAGGACAGGGGTAAAATAAATCTCACTTATTAGGCTTCAAAAGAGTTATTCAGACTTGCAGATGTTTTGAGTGTTCTCACTACCCAAAGAATGGACTGCTTCTCAATGATTTAAATGCATGGGATTAGCCAGCTTAGGAATACGAGCATCTAGGAGAATTAAATTTTTGAGCTAGACAGTCTTTTACTGGGAAGAAGTTAAGTCAGAAATCTGGGGTTCACCAGGTAGTCGCCAATTGTTGCAGCAGCAACACTTTCCCAAAATTCAAAAAAATTTGGGACCCTCCTTTTGCTTATATTGGTTTGATTTTTCCTAATGCCAGAAATGATCCACTACTTGTTTAAGTTTACCATTGCCTTTGAATGTGTTTTTGAGTGTTTGAGTCGGAAGTTTATTTACTTGCGCTCCCGCCGTTGCGGAGAAGTTTTTTGTCTCAATCGGCTGACTTTTGGATTCACGTCGGAACATTTTGTTTCTACGTTCTCCGCAGTTGTAGATAGTGGACTACGAAGTCCCCCAATAGTTGCATTGACTTTTCAACCCCGCTTTGTTGTTTTGTTGATCCTTAATTTTTCGGTTTCCACCATTGCGGCTACAACAAGCGTTGTCTTTCTAGTCATTAAGTTGTTTTTTCCTCCGATTTAGAGTTTGCCTATTATGGAATGTGATGTCCTTTATGATTTTGCCGTTGTAGCTCCTTATCCTTCTATCACTCCGACGTTTAGTCTTGCGAGCTCTGATCCGTTATTGGCTTCTCCCGGATGTCTCGGCAGTACTCCTAGTTGTTTTACCACCCGACGTTGCGGGAGGAGATGTTCTTGTGACCTCCAATCCTTGTGTTTTCGTTGTCCAATGTTTCTCCCACTGCTTATGGTTGACCATATATATATATGGGATCAAGTAGGTTGATTATTCTATTGCTATTTTGGACTATCGTGCACTATCGTTTTCGTGCACTCGAGCTCGCCAGGACCTTTCTTTGTCGGTGTACCCTCGTTCCTAGGTGGCTCAACCGTGGAAGCTTAGTAATATTCCTCCTGCCAGTCATGCAGTAGTTCCAGGTAGGCTCTTGTATGCATTATCCCATTCTGTTCGACTAAGCATTTTGATTATTGTTCCACGGTTAGGTTTTTCACAAACGTTTTTTCTTGGTCCCCGTCGTTTACATGTATATATGCTGGGGGCGTGTAGCGTAACTGTCAGTGGGGGAGTCTTGTGGCCCACAGGGTAGTTTTCCCCTGTGATCGTTATGATTTTCAACCCTGCACTTGATGGTTGGGGAAATTGGTGCAGACGGTCGTTACGTTGTCTGCACCAGTTTGCCCCATTTTATGATGGACTGTGCGGGAAAGATTTTTCATGGCCTCCCTATGAAATGTTGGACTGGTTTCCCCCACTCAGGTTTCCCACATCCTCAAACCAAGGCCGCACTTTACCTCATTGTTTCGAAGCGACCCGGTTCACGGTCGGATTCAAACGTGAGCCAGTCTGGGGGAGTATAGCACCGCACTGCATTAGACAGACCATAAATTGCACATGGGTAGTGTTTTTTTTGTTGAGGCACCCCTGTTGAGTAACTTGAATAGGTTCCACTGTCATTCTACGTAGCACAGTATTCATGGCGCCCATAGAAAGCCCGAGGTTATTTCATTACAGCGTAGACTTTGTTTCCCCCTCGAGTTTTGTTGATTGAGCCGATTTCAGTATTAGAAAGGAGTATTAGCATGAACGTATTTGCTTCATTTAATTAGCTGCCATCATGTTAAACATAGATGAGGTAAAAGATTTTACATTGTTATCTCAATCTCTACAAATTATTCAAAAATAGCCTAACAATTGCAATTTTATACGTTACAGGAAGATTCCGAACTCAAAATATCGAAGCGTCAAAAGAAGAAGGTCCCTATGGTCGAAGAGGATCCCGACGTAGAATTTATTACCAAGACTGAATATATTTATGAAGACACCAAGTGCATAACTGGTGTAGAGCCTGAGTATCAGTGGGGAGACATCTACAGGTTGATCACGCGCCGATAGGTGCCTGATATAGGCTTTGAGGAAGAAGGCATATACACCAATATAGAAAGGTCTTCACTGATGAAGATTGCTACAAGACTAGATCTCTTTCCATGCTCTGAAGTGATTGGGTGGATTCTACCCAGGGTAGATGTAACCACTATGATTCTTGAGAATGTTGACAAACAAGGCTATGCTGCCTATAGCCCAGAATATGTAGCCCTGGCCTACCACCTGCCAGAAGCACAAATATTTTTAACTAAATATTGGCTGAGAAACATCAGAATGGACCTCGTCGAGACCCTCAAGAGAATGTTGATTCCTGGATGAAACTTTAGAACCAGGCCAACGGGAGAATATGATACCATGAGCTTGAGAACCCCTTACAAGTTCATTGCCTTAATGCTTAATAGGATTTTTGGGAGAGCTCATGGCAAAAGATTCAAATTGGAGTGGATGCCGATTATTTTTTTATGTCATGACACAGGGGACCATTTTCAATTGGGCCAACATAGTGTCAAATAGTCTTCCAGCCTGTATGGCCTCAGCTTTGGGAGGAGTGTCCCAAAAGAGGTCAGAATTTTACATGAGCTCAATACTCATTGATTGCATACTATGCAATCAACCTTTCCCCGACCTAAGATGCATCTAGGACCGGGAAAAGATACATGTTTACTCCGTATACAAGCCACTGTGGGCTCACAAGTACCACAGTCACTACAAGGAGGTCTGTGAACATTTTATCGTGCCCTTGTGTACTCTCATTTTCCTAAAAGAATGTGACTGCATGTCCGAGGAGGCACTGCAGGTGATCGAGGAATATGTTGATTATTACCTGACTGAGGAAGGGCTCCATTTCAGAATGTTTGAAGGATCTAGAGCACCCTCCCTACTTCCCAAATATGCCACAGACTATATAATTCATAAAGAGGCAGTTAGGCAAGTCTTCCTAGATGGCATAGGAAGCTTTTTATTTGAACATAAGAAGGTTGCATATCCCCCTTTGCCTTTCAAGTTGGGGAGCTATAAGTTTACCAGAGTAAAGAAGGTAGATGAATTTGTGGAGGAATTGGAAAAGTTTCATTTTGGTGAAATGCCCTTCCATAGGAATGACTCCCACAATAAGGTTGTTGAACACTGCAAAGAGGCCAACGTCCATTTCGAATACACTCACCATTGGGACTGAGAAGAGTCTGTCTTCCGTAGTGCATTGAACATAACAGCCTTGAGGAAAAGGTTCAAAAAGAATATCACCACCAAGGGTGGAAAGGGGCAGGATGAGCAAGCAAAGGTCGATGAGGAAACCAGGAAAAGAAACGAAGAAGCCCAAAGGTTAGCCCAAGAAGCCAAAGGGTGGCTGAAGGGAGAAGAGGAGGAGAAAAGAAGAGTTGCACAAGAGGCATCTAGAAAAGCAGAAGAAGATGCCAGAATTGAAGAAGAAGAAAGAAAAAAGAAGCTAGATGAGGAGCTTCAGAAACAGGAGGCAAAGAGGATGAAGCTGACCTGGATAGCGACAGAACAGTCAGCCTCTGATATAGCTGACATTCAGACCCAAGACGTGGAGAACCCCGATGTTCAGGACCCAGAAGTACCTACTATCAGCACACCTAGAGAGTTTATGGCCCCCACCCTTAGACTGCTCCCCTTTGAACAGAAGATAGGGGAAGAGGTCCCTGATTTTAATACTATCTTCTATGACAAGGAAAGAAAAAGGATAATAAAAAGAACTGAAACGAAGGTTGAAACAGGGGGTCTGTCTGGTAAGATGATAACTGATATGACTATTGTATACGAAACAGACAGAGACCCCAGATTAAATATTAGAGCAGGGGCTGCATTGATCCACTCTTCAGAGGACAATGTAGATAAAATAATGATAGATCTGGAGCAATCTAAGAAGTCCTCTGCTCAACTGAAAGACACACTAAGAAAGGAAAGAGAAGAAAACAACAATTTGAAGATAAAATTTGAAGACGTGCAAAAGGAGATGAAGTATTCAAAGGCTGAACTGTAGGTTCTCCAAGCAGAGAGAAGATCTATGGAGACTGCACAAGAGTGTTTGGAGAAAATGCAGAAAGAGTATCAAGAGTTAAGGGCGAAGAAGGAACAGCTGCTAGGAAAGATAGAGGACCTAGAGTTGCAAAAGACCACCATGGAGGCAAGTGACAGGAAATCTCAGGAACAAGGGACAAAACTTCAAGGGCAGATTACCTCTCTGACAACAGCTTTGGAGGAAGCTAAAGAACAATAGGTTAATCTCCAACCTTTCAAGGAACATGTGCTGGCACAAAAGGCCAAGATGCTTCAGCTGCAGACGGCCATAGAAGATGAAAGATGCAGGGTTTTGCAAGTAGATGGTCGGTTGGAGGATATTTTGGAGACCTCCTCATATTTTGTTGATATACCTTAGGACATCCTGGAAGTCCTGACAGCAAGGATGGAAAGTCTAGAGAACATTGAAGAAAATCCTACAGAGCTGCCCTCGAAAGATTGACGGCCCTTAGGTAGGACTACGATTTATTGGAGTTTTCCATAAACACGGCTGAGGAATTCAAAAAGGTTGTTAGAAAGATGAAAGGGGCATGTACATAATTCTTTAGAAGGCTCCTAATTACCTATAACCGGTACCAAGTAGAATCTAAGCAGAGACTAGATGCTTTTCCGTACCACAACTTGTTTGTGGAAATTTTGCAGAAAAGGTACCAAGAAGAGGAAAGGAAAATACAGCACATTAAATCTCTCGATGACCAGACCTTAAGGAATGAGGTAGATCATTCCGCAGTCAGTGTGCAGCTATTAGAATATCAGCTTCGTTTGAGTGTAGCAAGAATTGAAGCCATAAAGAACCAGGATGCAAAGTTCAAGATAAATATTCATTTTTTGGAACCTTCTGAGTTTGAAGGCATCGCCTCAGAGGCTTTAGCTTGGAATAAATTCCTAAATTCTCAAGCGGGACCCTCCTCGTGAATATTTGTCCATTTTTGTAATATGCTGCAATTTTGTAAACATTTAGTGAAAGTAAAGTTTTGGGAGGCGAAAAGTTGGGGAAGCCCAAGAATTATTCGTAGGCAACCCAACAGTCTTATTCTTTTTATATAAATATAGAGGACTTAGAAGAACTGAAGGACATTTTTCCCAGTTAGACAAGAAAAGAGATATTGTAAGAAGAACTACTTTTTTTTGCAATAAAGAAATATTGTTTGCCTCTCGGAGAAAGTTTGGTGGGACGTTCAAATGTTATGCTATGGATTGGTGAAAGATGAACTATTTCGTTTTTCCAGCTTTTGTCCATTAACTATGAGATTGTTCTAACTCTTAGGGCTTATGTTCTTGCTTGAATGATTTCTGGTTTACTCTGTGAAATTACCACCATGAGTAATAAATGCTGTCCATAAGCAATTGGCTATCTGATTGTTTAAATATCTTTAATCGTTCATGTGTTGTGGGAAGAAATATCAGCTGTCTATAATTTCTCTTTATAATGCATGTACAATATACATTACTCATAAATAAGTTACAATTTGGCTCCCCGGGGATAGGTAGATAGTTAGATTTACTTTATTACTGTATATGTGATTTAGAAGCTTGTGAGTTCTAAGACGAGAGGTAAGAACCTGCGCATCACTTTGTGACTACTCCTTGCATCCTTTATCACCCTGCATGCTAATTAGGCATGTGCATATCATACTTTAAGTCAAAATACAAAAATATATACGATGGACCGGGCCGCAACCAGTAAAACCTTTGTTTTTTGTTACTTGACCTACGGTAGTCGGACCGCAAACTGGACGGATTCCCTACACCAAACAGTCACGGGCTAGTTGGGAACGTTGATTGGGGAGAATCCCTTGCTGTTGTTGCCTATGAATTTCTAGGCCTCAACACAACTGAGGTAGCTAACAAGTCATTTGCTGCATTCTTTAGTCTAGGAATGGATACAATATTAAATGCATAAAAATTTTCAAGAAAATCCCACACTTCATTCTAGTAAGCTTTTAGATGAGGTGAAATGCAATGTATCTGATTTTGAATTTGCTTTACAATTATTTCAGAATCCCCATACACTTTCATATTTTCTACTTTTAATTCAATTGATTTTCTTAGTCCCTGAACTAATGCTTCGTATTTGGTTGTATTATTGGTACATTCAAACTCTAATGTACATGAAAGAAAATGTTTGTTTTTCTTTGGATCAATCAAGACATAGCCAGCTCCTGATCCTTCCAAATTTTTAGATCCATCAAAAAAAGTGTCCAAAAAAATCTACTTCTACTGTACTTGAATCAAAAACTACATCTACAACTAAGTCTACTATTTTACAGTCAAATTCATCAGCA
Organism: Pseudotsuga menziesii; assembly: GCA_001517045.1. Lineage (NCBI taxonomy): Eukaryota > Viridiplantae > Streptophyta > Pinopsida > Pinales > Pinaceae > Pseudotsuga > Pseudotsuga menziesii. Next base: position 81,546 of record LPNX010890455.1, on the reverse strand, counting down.
CGTGAAAATCGAAGGAGATTGGGCTATGTGGCTGATGTACCACTAGCCTCTTCTACTTGGTAATTTCCCAGTTCAAGTTCAATAAACTAATTTCCCAACACGGAATTCACTGGTTCATTCTTACCATCCAACTAAGTAACATTGTGTTTCATGTGGGGTTCTCTTAATACTTTTATTTGATTGGGACTCCCCTTATGAGGCAACCACAAATGTGACCAATCTAATGCAAAATATCCATTTAGCTTTGCTGACCAATCCTAACTCAAAACAAGTCCATAAGCCTCAGGTATGTCTGCTACTACAACATCAATGAACTGACATACCTTTTCATTTGAAGATAATCGAATCAGAACATCCTCCATTTCCCCAATTACCTTCATAGCTGTTCTGTCTAACTAAATAACCTGCTAGGTAGATGATTTAGGTTGTCCATTTATCATCTTACAGACTGAAAGTGGCATAACATTGACTGATGCCCCTGATTCTACTAAACAGTTGTGCACGTTATGGTTGAAAATTTCAAAAGTTAGGAGAAATGGTGGGTTTTGTATTTTCATTTACCTCCCACACTTGCTTCACCAATTTCTTCTTCTTCAGGTTGGTTATCAGTGGGAAGCTTTTCCTCTGGTACTTCAAGTGCTTTTAACAATTTTTCTTTCTTCTGAGGCACATTACACATTTCAAACAGTGAGATATTTGCCTTAGCCCTTTTAATATCTTCCACAATATTATACTCCATCTTATGTTCTTCGAGATTCTTCTTTACATTAGCAATTTTCTCTCCAACAGGCTTAACAAGCATGTTGATTTTCTTTGGATTTTGACTCGTAATGGTGAATTCAGATATTTTATTAGTTGTGGTTCTCTTCTGAATCTTCTTTGCATTCTCTTGAAGTCTCTTAATTTTTGGGAGTATGGAATTGTCTTTATTTAACAAACCTTGACTTCTCATTGTCATGTTTGTTTCTGATGTTTCTTCCTGTTTCCATGAACCTTCCTCTTCTGTATCAAAAAGTGAGACACAGTCCCACAAAACTAAAGCATCCTCTTCTTGTTTTTCTATGGGTTGATTAATTTTTTCTTCCTACTTATCATCTTTTGTTAGTTTAGATTCCAATAGCTGATTCATTACTAATGTCATCGAATTGATCCATTGAGGGAAAAAAATTTCAGAATGAGGCTGCTGATGAAAGGTGCAAAAATTATCCATACCCACCTCAGTTAAATTCATTGATGCAGGACCGTGTGGACAAGGTTTAGATTGATTGTTTTCCTCTCTCCTTTTATAGTAAGGCTTGTATTCTTTATGAGCCTCCTTTTCTTTCTCCAAATCGATCACTCTGTTGGATAGCTTCTGCATCATCTTCACCATCCCTTAAAAGTCATGTGATTGCTCATCCTTAGGCTTAGTCAGTAACAACGCTTTCTTACCAAAAATATTTTCTCCCGAATGCTCAGGATAATCTTCTATGCTCTCTTTTTCAGCTTCTACCCTCTTAGCTTCTTCATAAGTTTCTGACAATGTAGGTTTTACTGACATCTTGGAAAACATGGCCAATTCAGGCCCTAGAGCTGAAGTATAGTATTCACTCAGAACTTTATCAGATGGTTTATCAGTTGTAGAAAAATTATTTAGATAAGAAGCAAACCTTTGAGTGAAACTATGCACTTTTTCCTTTCTTTCTTTCTTTAAAGTGCATAACCCTTTCATCAAAGCTGCATGAGTTTTTTGGACTGCATATTTACTTCTAAATATTCTTTCAAAAGTATCCCAGTCTGTGATTGAGTTTGCAGGCAAAGAAAAATACCATGAGGCTGCTACTCCTTTCAGGGTATGAGGGAACAATCTACAGACTACATCTTCATGTTCTCCATCTCGTAGTCCTTCTATAGCCAAGTAAAATCTTTTCAAATGATCATCTACTAAAATCTTTTCACTTGGGTCAAAATTAGGCAACATTTTCTCAAAATCCCGAGGTAGGTCATCCAAAGGAGGTTATAGGTTTAATGGCGATCTATCCCTCCAAGCAGGTGGTGGATTTGGTGGGTTAGGTGGATGATTCACGTTTACATTTGTCATGATTTTAAGTGGAGAGTGAGGTGGTGAATGAACAAGGGTATGAACAGGTGAATAGTAAGGTGTATTTGGGTCCAACTGATTCAGAGGTTGAACAACTTCCTGTAAGGTTGTTTCTACCAGTTCTTCAAAATATTCAACCAACACTGCGTCCTCCAATATAGGACGGTATTTCTTTCGATATTCTCTTTTGGGTAAGGCAGGGATAATCAGTAATCCTCTGATCTTATTCGCATAAGCCCTATTAAATCTTCTCAAATCGTCAACTTCTTCGTTATCGATAGAATACAGATGCTCTTTACCCTTTTCTTCCAGAGTTGTGTTGGGAAACAAAATGCTTTTAGAACTGTCACCGATGGAATAATCTCGAGAAAATGGGTTTCCTCGGCTAACCATGCACTAGCGGCCCTTCTTCTAGTGCCAAAAACTGTTGATTCCTGGAAATTCACAGGTAACAATAGATATGGATTCTCCCAAGTAAATGTTCCCAACTAGCCCATTACTATTTGATATGGGGAATCCATCCGGTTTACGGTCCGGCTACTCTAGGTCAAGTAACAAAATACAAGGCTTTACCCATTACGGCCCGGTCCACCGTGTATATTTTTAGTTTTTTTAATTTAAGTATGATATGCAAGTGCCTATATAAGAATGTAGATTGATAGAGAATATGAGCGGTCACAATGTGATGCGTAGGTTCTTGCCTCTCATCTTAACTCTCTTGCATCTAAATCACACACAACAAGAAACTAAAACTAACCATCTAACCTATCCCTAGGGAGCAAGATTATCATTTATTAATGAGTAATGTGTTTCTGTGCATGCATTAATAAAAATCATAGATAGCTATTACTTAATTCAAAACACATGAACATTAATAGATATATGAACAACAAGATAGCTCATTGTTTATGAAAAGCCTTCATTACTCAATGGAAATTTCATAGAATAAACTAGAGTGCATTAATAACAAGAACATAGGTTCAAAGAGTTAGAATGATCTCACAGTTAATGGACACAAAGCTGAAAATTAAATAGTTCACATTCAACAAATCCATAGCACAGCATTTGAAATCTTCCACCAAGCTTTCTCCAGCAGGAAATTTGTAATTCTTATTGCAAAAGGAAATAGTTCTTCTTACAACATAATCTCACAAATATATCTGGGAAAAAGTCCTTTCCACTATCTAACTCTCCTATACATATACTACAAGCAAAAATCTTGGGCTGCCCCTCGGTGACCTTTGGGCTCCCCCCAATCGTTCAAAACCACCCTTTTTCCTCTTTGTGAGTGCTCATGATTTATACAATACGTTACATTTCAGATTAAGTTTTTAGAGCACTTTATAAAAAGGGACCATCTTGGTAACTGGCAAACTTTTCTCAAGCCTGGGCCTCTACTACTATCGATTATGCTCAATAATCCATCGGTATTTTTGAGATCATGTTGATCTCAGACCTTCACTCTCTTCTTTTCCTTGAGCAGCATCTCTGCTTCATTATGCTTCAGCTTCTTGTTTCCTTGCTTCCTACCTTCTCCCTTGTCCTTTAGCCATGTCTTCTTTGCAGCAATCATCCTATCATGAANGTAACACAAACTGTATCAATACATGCATTCTGTAAAATGAACTATAAACAATATTAATGCATGAAAAGATAAGGCAAAGGAAATCCTGCAAACTGGGTCTGAAATCCACTAAATCCACTGTCCAAACTAAAAACACAAGCCCGATAAAACAGGCTGCCTATCTCAATCCAGGCCGCATCTAGACCAATTCGAAATCCTCTAATGAAAGCGTGAATCATAACAATGTAACCACCAATCTGAAACCTAAACTGCACTCTTCATCTCGGATAAAAATTAGACTCAACCGAAACCCAAGGAGAAACTCCGTCGTCCCCAAAAATAGAGAAAAAGAACATAAAAAGGTGGGAAAAACCCTCACCAGCGGAAAAATACTAAGTATCAGGTGGACAAACTCTTCATCAGCAAAAGGAACAACTGTACGTCGGACGGTCAGTTCACTAAGCTACCGCAACGGCAGAAGTCATACAGACTAAGGGTTCCACGGCAAAATAAAATGTCGATGAAATAAAACACTAAAAACTGTCATACAGGCACCAAAGATCAGAACCACTAATCATCGATGGGATAGTTTACTAGAAAGCCACAACAACTGTTGTCAAACCAACTACGGGTCCCGGTAATCATGAAACCATTGGCGATCGGAAGCTTTAAGGACTACGGATCGGCGAGTTTAAATATTAACATAGCCGTTGTGTCGGCAACAAAAAAGACTAGCCCTCTGATCAAAGTTAACATTGTTCTGATAGCGATAAAGTCAAAAAGGAAGTTAAAACAATAAAACCACGGCATCGGCAAAGATAAGAGCTATCCATCGGAATGTTTTCCATTTTCCCTCCGAAATGGTGGCAACTTAGAAGACTAGTGCTCCGACAGTGATAAAACAAAAACACCGATAGTAAAATAAAACAAAAGAGATAAAAACACATCGGCGAAAAATAGGACTAGCCATCGGCAACATAGAGAACTAATGCCCCGATTCGTTGTTCAAAAATCATCGAAACAGGAAAAAAATCATCGAAAACGTTAAGTGCTCGAAAGAATTTAAAGTTGTGTAGCGGCGGCACAAAGAACTAAAACCCCGACTCAATCTTCAACAAACCTCTGACAACAATAAAACCAAACCATTCGAAAATAAAAAAATGTTAAGTTCCACAGTCAAAAGCATTGGCATTTTTAGATCATTCTACTTCTGAAATGAATGAAAATAGTTGACCTCAATTCAACCTCAAAAATACAAATTTGTAGCAGAGGAAAAATAGAGTTTAGGAATCCAAACAATTCCAGGTAAGATAAAATCAAAAGGAGGGTCCAAAATTTAAAAAATTCGGGGAAAAAAGTTGCAGCTGCAACAATTCCTTAAAAATCAAGAGTAAGAGGTATATAATAAGGTTGAAAGAATAATTTTTTCCTCATAAGGCAAAGGCCATATGACCTCGTCTCATGACTAGGAGAGAAAGAAAAAAAGTGCTAATGGATGAGATGTGTGGAAGATGCATGTGGCATGGGACCTAGATATCAAGTCGAAAGCACGGAAAAAGAAATGGACGGTGGAGATTAGGTTGGAAAAATATTAACAGTTGGCAGGTGATTCAGGGCATGAATTTGTGTGGAGGATAAGAAAGTGGAGCGGTATCAAATTGTAAAATGATTTCCATGTGGAATGTTTTGGTGAAGTCCGCTGGGAAAAGCAGTGAGGAAAAAACCTTTAACAAAGGTTCCCGAAAACCGGGTTTATGTGTGGTATAAAGGATCGTTGATAAATAAAAAAAGGTTATTTTTTCTTGAAGTTGTGGAAAATGTAGGACGTCGACAGCGCACCAGTATTCATTTATGGTCATGGTTCGAAGGTCAATTACTGGCCATTCTCTACTCACCAGGTAGCTCTAAAACCTTGATTCTTGTTGGGTTTGTTGTTATGGAGAAGGTTCAGGGTTCAATTTTTCTCTGCAAACTTCTGGATGGTAAAGAAGAGGTCATTCAACAAAGAAGGGAATGTTTTCAACCCAATTTTATCTCTATACAGAATCTCTCAGTCTAGGGAATGATTATTGGAGTTTAAAACACACGAAAATCATGTTTTAAATGTTGTTGGTTCTTTCTTGTATCACTCTTCCATTAAATAGACTTTACATTTCCCTGAATTTGTAGAATGGTGCGTTGATAACTACTCTCCGACTGAAAGGGTAATTATGAACAATAATACTACCAAAATTCTCTCTCAAATTAATGTAAGGGTTTCCCATGAATTCTTGAGTATACTTGAGAATTTTCCTGAAAACCCTAAAGAATTTATTCAGGAAGCTCTAGTTTGATTGTATAGAGGGTGTAAATCGGAAGATAGAAATGTCTTCTTATCAGAGGTTTTGAAAATCGATCAATCAGTGGAAAACCTTTATTTACCCTTGAATGTCAGGCTTTTCCGAGAATAATTTCAGTTAGTCTTGTCTATGTTGATTCAAATATTGGGTTATGATGATTATAAGTCTGTAACTGGAGTTATGTTGGGTTTTTTGTTAAAAATAAGTTCACTTGAGCCAGAGTCACACCAAATTTGTTGTCTTAGTCTAGATGAGCTCTTAGCCAATGTAATTCACTCTCAGTTGACAGATTTATCTAAGTTATGGTATTTTAGGTACCATTCATACTTGTTGAACATGCTTCTATGCTCTAATGTGTCTAAGTTACATTTCATTGGTACGATTTTTCCCCTGGTCTTCCCAAGAAAATAAATGTGTTTGATTTTGTCAATAAAATTATGGTAGAATTATATAGAATCATATTTGATACAAAATTTCCTATATTTTTGTGTGGAAATTTGTTCCAAGATTGGAACAATTGAACTCACAAAACTGCTTGAAAATATGCAAGAAACACTCAAGAAGGAGATTGAATATGTGATCATCCACAAATTGTTGATGATATTAATTTTCACCATACATCATTAAATAGATGTAGGATTCTCATACAATATATACTCCAAGGATTCGAAATCATTAGGTTTCTATTCGAATCAATACAAAAGCAAACTTACTAAACTAGTCAAAATCCCCCATAGGTGCATAAATCACTTTCCAAATCAGTCAAGATGATCATGAATTTTTTAAATGAGTGTGTACAACTCATAAGTTATGAAAAGTTGAATTTATCATTCTTTTATATGATGAAAATAAGGGAGGTTATTTGGTGCAAAAAACAAGGCAGACTACCTTAAAACTAGCTTTAGCTTTTGCGTTAAAACTGCACAAAAAGCTACAAAATTTGGATAAGGAAGTAATGCGCAATTTCTATTTTGGGAATTATGTGGGTTGGAATAATATTATCTAGAATATTTCTAACTCACTACATGAGGCATTTTTGGCAATTTTGACCTCAAAAATGGAATTGGGTGCTAACTAGCTAGTATAGGACCTAGGAATTAATCAAAAATATTAATTATTTTATCCTAAGTCTTAGGATGGGTTTTGATTACTCCAACACCCCCTCTTAATCCTGAATTTTAGTACAATATCAGAAAAATATCATAGATATAGGGAGTAGCAACAGGTCTTAGTCACCCTTAACATACTGCTTGTCCATACAAAATAAGGAAAGAGGCAAAACCACAAGTGGGAAAATCCTCCCTCAAACATGGACATGAAAAAAATGTATGAAATATGGTCTTCAATATATCTTCACCACATGATCAGCTATCCTAAGTAAAGACTTAATATTACTTACATTCCTCTCTGAAAATAATTTGGTAGATATTTCTGCAACTTGCTCAACTGATGCGCAATAGAGCAAGTCAATGACCCCATCATGCACAAGTACTCTGATGTAGTGCATATGGATCTCGATGTGTTTGGTTCGGTTCCTTAGTACCATATAATTTGATATTCGAATGGTACTCTTTTTTTCACAATATATGACTGTAGAATTCTCTGACTCGATCCTAAACTCTCCAAGTATTCCCTACAACCACAAACATTGAGTAGTTGCATTCACATCTCCTCTGTACTCTGCCTCTGTAGATGAAAGTGAAATTGCACTATGTTTCTTACTTGACTAGTTGATTGGTACATATACAATCATAAACACATATCCAAAAGCTTATTTCCTTTCAGTGTTATCACCTTCTCAATCAGAGTTAGTAAAACCAACTAACTCTAGGCTAGATTGTACAACATAGTGAATCCCATGAGTTTTTGTTCCTTGTACAAAGTTTAAGATTATTTTTGCTTCCCTATAATGGATGTCATGAGTTTGATCCATGTGTATGGAATCCACACTCACTTCATAAGATATATCAGGTCGAGTATGAGTCAAATAAAGAAGACAACCAGTTAGTTTCCTATACAAGGTGTTATTTTCCAATGGAGTTGACTGCGCTTATTCAAGCTTAACTCCTGAAAGGAAAGGATTCTTGCTTGCATTGCAATACTTCATTCTAAACTTATTCATCAAAAATTAAGAATACTTTTACTTATTTACCTTGATTCTAATATCTAATTGATAAATCTCAAGCCCCAAAAATTGGCTTAACAATCCCAAATCAGTCATAGAGAAGGCATGGTTCATTGCATCCTTCAAGGAGGAAATTTCTTCTTTGGAACTTCCTGTGATAAAAATTTCATCCAAATAAAATATAATGTTGATTAATTAACCATGAATCAGCTTAAAATAGACATTTATATCATACTTTCATCTACAATAGTTCAGTGATTGAAAAAATCCATCAATCTTGGCATACCAAGCTCTGGGACCCTTTTTTAGCCCATATAATGATTTCTTCAACCTACACACAAGATATGGATTAGTCAAAAAACCTTATGTATGCTTCATATAAATTTATTCTTTCAAATCACCATGTATGAAAGCACTCTTTACATCCATGTGGTGTACTTCCCACTGCTTGGAAGCTGCAATGGCCAAAACTAGTCTTATGGAGTCCATCTTTGCCACTAGTGAAAACGTATCGTTGTAGTAAATTAATTTTAATTGGGAGAATATCTAGTCCACTAACCTTACCTTATACTTCATAGGAGAACCATCATCAGAAATTTACTTTTGAAAACCCACTTACACTTGATTAGTTTTCTCTCTGGGGGAGAACGACTAGATCCCATGTGTCATTCTTTTGGAGCAAATGAAATTCATCATTCATGGATTTTTTCCATATTGGTATTAACATGCATATTCGTATGTATGTGGATCATATTCAACCATTATAAAACACTTATCATCAAATAAAGGGTCCTTGACAGAAAAGGAACTCTCGAATTGAGATCTAGTCCTCCTAGAATCTCTAGGATTCCCAGCTAGTTCCCCAGCTGTATGGATGGTATTTTATTACCAATTTGGCCTTGTGGGTATTTTTGTATCTACAATTGAATCATAATTATCATACATATAATAATCATAAATTTCATTAGTTCCTTCACTTACAACCAAAGGTGGAGGAGGGGAGGAGGACTCTCCAATTTTTGTTGCTACCATAGGCTCTTCTTCAAACTGAACACTCATTTCAATGAAGGAATTTTGAGTGATCATGTTCATTAGATTGTACCCTTTGGAATATTTATAATACCCAACAAATATTCACTCTTGGCTTTGATGTTCCAAATCCCTCATTTTATCTAGTGGAATTCTATCTCGTTCTCTTGAACCAAAAATCCTGAAATGGGACACATCTAGTTTGTGCCCACTCCAAGCTTCGAAAGGAGTAAATCCATCAATATTATTATGAGGAAACCTATTCTGGATGTAGGATTCACATTTTATAGCTTCATCCCAAAAATTTGGTGGCAAATTCTTAGACTCCAACATACAAGTAGCCATCTCCTTGAGGCTTATATTCTTCCTCTCGGCCACACCATTCTGCTGAGGTGTGTAGGGAATAGATTGTTGCATATAGATACATGCATATTCAAAATAATTAATGAGCTTAGACTGATATATTCACCACCATTATCATATATGAGGATCTTGATTCTCCTCTCATACTGGTTCTCAACCAAGGCCTTGAAAACCTTGAAGTGGTCAAAAACTTTTGACTTGAGTTTAAGTAAACCCAACAATACCTAGAAACGTCATCTATGAAGGTAAGGACATACTTGGATTGACTCATGTGCATATGAGGGAAGGGACCAGAACTGGAATTGTGGATTATCTCAATAGGTGTTTAGGTTCTCTTGTGACAGACTCTCTCATACTTATTCTATGGATGTTTTCCTAGAATGAAGCCCTGACAAACTCCTTTGGAAAACTTTATATTTGGAAATCCTGATACCATATATTTTTCACACAAATATAAAAGGTATTTATAGTTTATATGACCAAACCTCTCATGCCAAAGTCTGCTTTCTTCGTTGGCATGGGTGAGGAGAACAGAGGGGTTAGAGAAAGACATGAAGTGTGAGAACCTATAGACTTTTGAACCATGATCCATAAGACCTTTAGCAATAACTCTACCATTAGCAATATCAGATATTTCAACTTCATTAGGAGAGAAAAAAACCTTCTTAGGAGACCCAATGTGGGTCATCTGGCATACTGACAAGATATTGGGAGCAAGACCTGGGACATACAAAACATTATTGAAGGAACCATGGTAAAAATAAATGCTACCTTTACCTTTACTTATGTTATCTCTCAACAAAAACTTAGGACCCTTCGAATCATCAAGAGATGAGAAGGCTTCCTTTGTTGAAGCCATGTTCCAAGAAGCTCCAGAATCGATGATAAAGGAAGGAGATCTTACAGTGCTTGCAACCAATGCATGTACTCTCTCTTGGTCTTTGAAACTGGATCCTCCTTCAATCTTGCTTGCACCACCAAGGAGGGAGATGTTGTTCTTATCTATGAGTTGAGTCAGCATATATATCTACTTCTTCATGCAAGAAATATCAGGATGAAACCCCTTACCACAGTATGCACACTTGCTACCTTCACCTTTACCTTTATTCTTCTAAAAGTTCTTCTTCTTGGATTTTGAGAACTCCTATTGAGACTTGGACTTGTATCCTTTTTTATCTAGAGGCTTCTTAGCCTTTTTCTTATCTTTGGAATTCACCTTGAAATCTCCAGCAACCAAATCTTGATCTTGGAAGGTTTTATGGTTCCCATCAAGACCAATTTGTCTTTCTCCTGAGTCCAGGACTCCATGAAATCTGCCAGTGAAGGCATCTTCCAATTTCAAGTTGTCAACTTTGAGGCATGGAAGGTTGAAACAAATATTAAGTAATCAAGGCCAAGCTTCGAAAGGATGGTCAATATTAGTTGTTCATCTTCTTTGTCAATGCCACATTGTTTTAGCTTCAAAACAAGTGATTTGAATCTTGAGAAGTATACTTGCAAGGATTCGAACCTTTTTGGACTCATTGCTATCATCTCATTCTCCAGTTGGTAACCTCTCATATTATCTATCTTCCCAAACAAATATTGAATTTTTCTCCCATACTTCATTCGGTGATGTAAGACCATCAAGATGAAATAGAAGGTCTCTGGAAATACTGAGACATAAGAGACCATATTCCTCATCTCTCCTATTATTCCATTTAATATTCTCTTTTGTTGTATTAGGCTCAACTTCAGTTGCCATGGTCACTCTGAAGAGGCCTTTAATCCTCATCATAATCTCCATCATTTTCTTCCATTTGGAGTAATTGAATGGAGTCAAGATGATTGGTTTAGAATGATCCATTCTTCAGCAACTGTGTCCTTTGACCAAACAGTATGCTCTCATAGTGAGTGATGTCAACCCTATAGAATCAAATTGAATAGTAGAATAATAGAGATACTAAGGCTCTAATACCATGTGGAAATTTATCCCAAGCTTAGAACAATTGAACTCACAAAATTGCTTGAAAATATGCAAGAAACACTCAAGAAGGAGATTGAATATGTGATAATCCACAAATTGTTGATGATATTAATTTACACCAGCCATCATTAAATATATGGATGTTTCTCATAAAATAGATACTCCAATTATTCAAAAGCATTAGGTTTCTATTCGAATCAATACAAAAGCAGGCTTACTAAACTAGTCAAAATTCCCCATAGGTGCATAAAGCACTTTCCAAATCAGTCAAGATGCTCAAAAATTTCCTGAATGAGTGTGTACATCTCATAAGTGCTGGAAAGTCGACTTTATCATGATTTTATATGAGGAAAACAAGGGATATGAGTTGGTGCAAAAAACAAACCAGGCTACCTTAAAACTAGATTTAGCTTTTGTCTTAAAACTACATAAAAACTTGGAAACTCTCAATAAGGCGGTATTTCCTATTCTAGGAATTATGTGGGTTGGAAAAATGTTATCCAAAATCTTTATAACTCGCTCCATGAGAAAGTTTTTGCAATTTTGACGTTAAAAATGAAATTGGGTGCAAACTAGCTAGTGTAGGACCTAGGAACTAATCAAAAAGATTAATTATTTGATCCTAAGTCTTAGGATGGTTTTTTATTATTCCAACATTTTGGAAGAAATGAAGAATAATTTGCATCCTTTTCCAGAGACTTGTACAAGAGATTTATTTTTATATAAAGAGCTTAAGGTTATTCACGTGTATGGTTTCACTAGAGCACCCTACAAGTTGCCTACTTTTTTTACTCCAAGGATTTTTGCACTTGAATTCATTAGATAGATATTATGTTTAGAGGAAGAGAATTTTGGCGCCTTTAAAAAATATTCAGATGTAAAATTTCCTCATAATATTGTTCCATTCAATATTCAAGAGAAAATATTTGTTATCTATAGTTGAGAAATTGTTGGAAGTTATGGATTTCCAGAAAATGGAAATATTGAATTATGATCCACGTCAAATTATATCTCAGAGAAGGAAGTAGAATAAGAACAGGGACTTTGAACACCAAATGATATAAGGCATCAATAAATTTTCTAATTTGTTAAGTTTCAAACAGGATCCTGGAGAGATAAAAGAAGAGATAGTGGATATTGATGTGGAGAGAAGTGATGATTTGGCCTTGGTAGTTCAGGCACTTTCCAATTCTGTTTCAGTTAGTAAGAGGACATTTTTTAGATATTGATATAATGGATGTTGATGATTAAAATTCAAATAAAAGAATGAAGACACAATCTGAAGGGGAAATAATTAGACAAAATGAACAGAATTTGGATGATTCGGGGAAAATATTTATTTTACAACAATAGACTATACAAATGCAACAATATTCTTTTATTGGTAAGATAACACTGATCCAGAATCCATATACAAATAAAATTTTGATTTTGTTTCAAGATAAACGGAGAAAACGAAGCATTCTTTGAATGAAACATGTAATCTTTTTGCTCGAGTGATAAAATTGTGGATCAACAACTCTCGTTGATTTCCACAAGGGATTTGGAGAGAAAATTTTAGAGCATTATACCACCTTAGTACAATGGTCATACAACTAGCACATGTTTTCATTTTTTTATGCTTATGATATATGGTCCAAAACTAGGTTGTGTTGGTCAAGCAAGGTCCTTTTGGTGTTTTGGAATCATTAATGCAACCAGGCACCCACATTTGGTCATTTTTCTTACACATGTGCCCTCATTTATGACTGTTTATTCCTTGGTGCACTCCCACTCCATAAAATAGGGAAACCAGTTTACCAGAGGGACCCATACATGGTATTTGAGTGTTTTTGTCTCTTTTGGACCATTTATTGCTTCCTAGAGGCACTCCCACTCACCCATGCACTCCACCACCCCTACCCTACATTCATTTATGTCCTATCATGCTCCAACCACATTCCCACAGGCATTCGTGGTTGTTTTAGGTGGTTAGGGAGCTCATTGGTCCACCTAGGGGGGTTTTGAGGTCCAATCTAAGCCTACCACATGTATGTATCCAATTTTCCTCCAAAGGATAAAAAAATATCTCATAATGTATAATAATGATATTCCATGCATATTTACATGTTGGACAGTGATAATAAACTCAATTATTGGCACCATTCATATGTGTTAATTTTTCTCTTTTCATTGTTTTTCTACATAATTTGTGAATTTATTGAGTTGTGAGGATTCCTTTAGCACCTAGATATTTCTATGAATAATATTTTCACATGGGATCAGATCTCTTTGGAGCTGAAAATTAAATCTAGAGAGTTTGAGTTTCTATCTAGGGTATCTTCTAGAAAAATTTGAGTGTTTGCATTATATGTACTTCCAGTGTTTCTATCACTTAGTGCACAAGAATAAATGGAGTAGATTCATGTATTTATTACCCGATTCAGTTATTTTTAATGGAAGGCCAAAATGGGAATCCAACTGAGGTTGAAAGGCCTCTACAAAGTCACCATGGAGACTAAGAATGAACCTTACTCTGTTGTGGAAAAATTTAATTACTTCAACAAATTGGATGAGGAATTCGGGATGGTTTGTCTTAGTATCGCAAGGGATATTATATTCCATGTAGAAAGTATTACTACACCCGATGAATTTTGGCTCAAGCTCAAGTCACTGTTTGGGAATATTGATGAGATGAGAGGACACCAACTTGAAAATGAGTTGATCTCAATGACCCCAACTCACTTTGAGACAATCCAAGATTTCTTCACAAAGTTCAAATCGTTGGTGCTTCAACTAAAATAATGTGGCATTGAAAAGGAGGAACAGGTTATCTTGTACATTCTTTCAAATATAGGCCTTGAGTACTCATTTTTTGTCTCCACATTCCACTCAGGAAATCTGATAGCTCGAAATTAGAAAATGCCTTCACTGGCAGACTTCATGGAATCTTTGACTCAAGAACAAGACAATTTGGTGCAAATGGGTACCATCAAATCCACCAAGGATCAATCCCTTGTTGCAGAAGTTTCGAATCAATCCAAAGGAAATAAGAAATACAAATATTCAAAGCAGCAAGAGAAGAAGAAGTAGGACAAGCCCAAATATTCAGATAAGGGTTCGAATCCTAGCAAGGACAAAGAGAAGAAGAAGCAAGAGAAAACAAAATGCACTTATTTTCAAAAAGGGTGGCATCTAGAGAGTGCATGCATCAACAAAATCATTGACATGATGGACAACTCCTTGAGAATAACAACATCACACTTCCAGAAGGCGCAAGGAAGAAAGAGGGAGGTTCAAGCTCAGAGAACAAGGATAGATTCCATGCTTTGGTTGTTGGGTCTTTAGGCTCTTCATCCGTTATCATAGATTCAGGTGCCTCAAGTCACATAGCTTCCATTCAAGATTCCTTCTCAGACATACATCCTTACACTATTCCATCCATTCTCATGGGTGATGACTCAGAGATCCAAGCCAAACGTATTGGTAGGATAGATCTAGAATATGGGTACTTCAATAATGTATTATTTGTGCCTGATCTTGTAGAGAACCTACTCTCTTTATATCAAATTACACACATAGCTACATCCAAGAGAGTAACATTTACTCAAGATGATGTGGAGATGTAATAAATATCCATATACCAAGTTGTTCCAGTAGGTTTTGCTGACCATGATTCAAGAATGTACAAATTCTCTCACTTTATCCCCTACTCCCAAGGGAATGCACTCCTGTCACATTCCAATGAGACCAAAAATTTGTGGCATGAGAGGTATGGATACCTCAACTACAGGTACCTCCAAGCACTAAGAAAGGATAGCATGGTTGAAGGCTGTAATAGGGATTTCTCCTTTGTTACATGCAAAAGCACCAGCCTTACGTCAATGGGACTGTAAGGGAGATTTCATGAAAAAAATAAGACAACAAACACGATTAGTAGAACAAAAGAAAATATCTCAACAAGGGCTAAACTAAATAAAATACAAATAAACAAATGGTATACCTTCTTTCTTGTAAATTGGGCCACTGTGGCCATTTTGGAAGTGGTCTGCCTCTCCACGGGCTAGTTCTCCAGGTGGGTACGGAGGATGTCTCGACGTACTAAGTGGGAATGGTATGGCGATGGGATGATGGAAAAAGGTGTCCCAGCGTAGTCACAAAATGGCAAAAAAAAAGGTATTTTGGGAGAGCCCTTCACAATGTATTTATAGAATGGTTCTAGGGTTTTTTGACCCAATGTCGTTATCCATGGTATTTTCCTGTGGTTTTCTGATCCTTTCTCATTTTCAGGGTTCTTTACTATTTTTTAGGGTTTTTGACATTTTTTAGGGTTTTTGACCCATTTTTAGGAGAAAGTGAGGGTAAACCATAGTAAATAATAATGTTTTGGACCATTTTTTGTGGAAATAGAATTATGAAGGTCAAAAGTAAGGGAAGTATGGTAGGAATATGATGTATGTATGAATATTAGACCATGTAGAGCTAGGTGAACAATTTTTTGTGTTAACAGATTTCCCCCTGATGTGTGAGGGCAGGAGCTCATCATATTGTCGATGGGAATCATAGGATCATGGGAATAGTGGAGAGACTAGAGAGACACATGGAGAATTGGAGCTTCCTTGTTTGAACCCATGTGTATGGATGAGGCAGGCATACCCATGCTTGTAACAATGTCAAAAGAATAAATAATGGGAGCAAGGATCAAAAACATGTGAGTCGATCAATACATATAAGAATGATGGTACATAATGGTGGCCTCAATAGGAGGTTGAATACAATGTTGATCTGAAGAGATAATACATAGGAACAATGGAATTCTCATGGAATTCAATATTATCACAACTAATGCTCTGTTGAACCTGGAGGTGTACATATATATGGACTCAATGGCAAAGATTCGGCATCTCTGTGGTACAATATGCAGCATCAAGTACTAGAGGTACATGGAATCACAACATTGGGGGATTCCAAACACTGTTGCCAACGCAGCCCAGAAATCACAAGGGACATGAAACTTTGTGGGTCCCATAGTAGACTCATCAATGTGCTAGAGTCAGGTGACAACCGGGGTCTTTGACCAAATAATGAACTGACCAATACCATGTACGAATCTCAACGGTGCGATGATGGAACTGAAGTCAAGCAAGTGAGACATAACCATCCCAAGAGGCACTAATGATTCCTCTCAAGTGGTCCAAAGAACTCATCAATGAGGTGGATGAAACGAGGATACAGGGACCTCTGGGTCTATCCTCTGGAATAGATGTGTTTCCGTCTATAGAGGGAGACCTTCAACTAATCAAGGAAATAATGTCTCCTTGATTAGAAGCACGAGGGGATAATAAAATATGTGGAACAATCTAGGGACTAACACACTAAATGGGGAAACAGGGGAAGGGGAGTACGGGGGACTCAAACTTCCTTTGTTCAGAGTATGACGGGAGGGATGACCGGGAAACAATTGAAACTGACTCATGGGAGAGGGATCATAGTTGTAATACCGGGAAGATAACTGCAAATGGAAAATACTAAGGGAAGTAACTAGACTAGTGATATCCAGGGGATCCAAGGAATACACATCACAAAATACTCTGAACAAAGGAGACCCAATGGGGGAAAGCTTCCAAAGTGTGATATGATATGTAGTGGCACCTAAATACACCATTCTGACACGATATCGTGGATTGTTATCGAGCCCAAAAAAGTAAATGCTCGATGGTGTTTTCATATTTAGAGAGTCTGAAAATAGGAAGAAGACTCCAATGGGTTCTCTTTTTCATAGGTGGTCTCCTGAGCTCGAAAAAGGATAAAATTGTACACATGAGAGCTCTCCCAACCTTTGGGGAAGGAATACTTCTCTACCATTGGTAGTCCAATCAAACCACAAAAGGTTAAACCTATACTAATTGGACAGTCATTCAAATACTTTTACGAGCATGATTGAAGCCAAGTTTGCTTGGCAATATTTTCTTGATGAGAGGGCTGGAAAATAGCTTAAAGACAACACATAATGAGATTTTTCATACAGTACAGTTCCAATGTTCGAGAAAGAATAAAAGGATACAAAGGGAAACAATCCTGGCTTGAGTGTGTCAGGGTGGTCCTTTTCTTATCATAGTCTACATAGTATGAATAAGGAGATAAAAAAGACTGCATAAACGCCCTTTCAAATTATTTAATGAGCGTGAAAGGAAGCAAGTGTGCTCAACAATCTTTTCATTCTTTTAGCAGTCACAATAGATGTTAACAAAAACTATGTAATAGTAAATTAAGCAAGGGGGGAGTGTTCGATATATGGAAAGAGGTTATGTTGTGAACATGGATAAAAGGAATTAATGCAAAACACTAATGGGGCCCCCTCGTGGGATGATGGATACCAATAAAATGTGGCCAACTGTGCAGTATGGATGGAGCGGATGGCTCATGAACATGCCAATACATACAAAGGGAGATTCACATGATAGTATTCAAATCAGTGTGACTTATGGGAAATGGCCCAGAAAATCATAGTGGGAGCATGATACAAGGGTCTCGTTAAATGAAAGAGGATGGAAAATCGAACCCGGTGGTGTGAACGGCATCTCAAACGGACTCTGGATGACTCTATGGCGCACGAAAGAAAACGAGACCCAACAGATGCCTATAAACAAGGGGGGACCACATGACATGTGTCATTGTTACAATTTAGTGCTGACTTGAAGTGGAGGACCCCAAAGCTCATTTACTAATTTCTTTCATTTCGAACGGTGTTTTTTCGATTGGTGACTTGCAAGTAAGAGATCTCACCAAACCCGTCTTTTTACTGGTGTATTTTATGATTTTTCTCATCTTGGGGCTTATGCCGAGCAAAATAGTCTCGCGGGGCCGAGTTGCGCTTTTCAAGGGAAAAGTCACGACCCAGGTTGCTCATATCAGGTTGATCGATGCAACCTGGTTGCACCTATCGATGAGACAAGAACGACACAGGTCGCACCTGTTCAACAGGTATGAGCGACCTCGTCTCTCCTGTTTGAGGTTTTTGAGCGAATTGGGTCGCGTAAAAAGGAAAAGGGCGATTCATCCCAGGGTGATATTTTTGTGTATGACTGGACCTAACAGGAACTGTGTGTATGTGCAAGATGTCGTGGGAATTATAGCATGACCAAGGCATTGGTACCCTATGAGAGCAGGCATTAGGGGATGGGGCAGTGGTGGACACGCACACCCCGAGTTGGCTACTGAAGTACTTCCACGTTCCACTCATGCATACAGAGAGACTGTTGCTAGAGAACCTGGTGAGCTTCTAGGACCCGGATGTGGAGTGTTTTATCATCTAGGGGGAGAGGATTGATATCACACTCCCCAATATTTATTTTCTAACTGGGCTCTTGATGTTGGGTGTGATCGACGACACTACGTCGAAGCTCACACATGGGGTGTCACTAGACAACCTCTACAAAAGGCATTGATATGCCTTTTCTACTGTGCACTTTCCATACATACTGGTGTGCAACATTGGGAGTCTTGCGACTCAGGATGTGGAAGTGATGGGGTCATCAAGACCTCACAATATCTCGGGGGGGGGGGGTCCAAATTATGGACTGTGTGTTGAGGGGAACCTACTATGGGTGGGCCCAGATGGACTTGACATAGGTTCAGCATTTGCAGAACCATGCCAGGACAGTGGGAGGGGATTTTTGTTTCCCCTTGTTTTTTTCTTCATTCTTCTTTGAGTGACTATCAATCCTACAACTACACCTGGCGGTGCGGGACGGAAGACCTTGCGAGCCTCGCATGAGGAGGTGGAACGAGATGATGATCCAGGGGGGAGGTGACCTAGTGGGTCGGTTCTTTACTCAGGAGATTTTTGTGCAATGGAGGTAGCTACTAGTGCTCATAGAGGAATACCCGTATGCAGGGATGGACTACAAGGGAGATCCTGATATGCCTCAACCTCCAGGACAGGCCTGGGGATCTGATGGTACGTATACATAATGTTTTATGTGGTTACATTCATATATATTTTACTATATTAGTGGTAGCCATTTTATTTGTATGACAGATATTGATGACATACTATGTGTATGTGCAGACATCAGACCACACCCTCTAGCAGGATGTCAACGACGAAGGGGCGAGGTGGAGGGGTTAGATCCACCTGCTCATGGGCACAAGAGGTGTCAAAATACGTTGAACTCACTTCATCGTGATATAGATATCTTATTAGAGGGGGCACTGATGACGGATGGCAGAACCTGGATGATGACCCGATCGCTGCATGCTACCATGATCCTCGAGAGTGGATCCCCTTGATGAAGAGGATCGCAGTCGCTACCGAGTATGTCCGAGCAACATCATAGGGTGATGTTCCAATGGAGGAGAAGGAAGAATCTAGTGAGGAGGACATGGAAGAGGATACAGACCTAGAGTACTAGGACTCTGACTCTGACTCTGACTAGTAGCTAGTGGTGTTTCCCCTAGTGCAGTGGTGCAGTAGGATTTTTTGTGTGATATGTATGCTCAGCCCAGAAATATTATGGGGCTTCTCATTTTTGTACTGAGCATTATGATATGATGATATAAATATGAACATGGATGCACTTTTTATGTATTTTTTATGAGTCTTTTTGTGATGATAATTCCTATATGATCTATTTGACATATGCATGCATGACTATATGATGATGCATGATGCAGTTTTATTTCCTATATGCGATGATTGATATGCCACTCTAGAACGTCATTAGCCATTTGTTCTGCTACACTGTTGAGAATTCTGGGAACATGTGTGAATGTAATAGATTCAAAATGTCTAATCAAATTTCTAGTGTGCAGGAAATTTATAAAGAGACAAGGATCACTTACTCGGTAGCATTTATTCAACTGGGACACAAGCAGCTAGGAGTCTAAGAAGACATCAAGGTGACAAATACCCATATGTAGGGTGAAATCCAGGAGGCCAATGAAACCATCATACTCATCCTAGTTTTTGGTAGCAATGCCAACAAAAATTCCATCAATATGGATCAACTTGCTCCTTCTTTGGAGACCACGTAGCTGAGGCAAGATTTGGAGACCATCTACTTGCCCCGTCCGTGAAATCAACGGAGTTATGTGGGGCAGGATCCATCTGGGACAACCAAGGAAACAAACTGTAAGACTTGTGACAAGAACGATGTAAAACAAAAAATAAAAAATATGCCACAAGTGACTCATTGTGGGAGACATCAGGCATAAAACCTCTTGAGGTAGAGCCCGTTGCGGTGATTCTTCAAGAGGTGGATGTCCAAGTCAGCGAGGATGTATGCCCCCTTACCAAGGCATCGATGGATGACATATGGGTCATACCACAAGGACTCAGACTTTCATTTCCCTAACTTATCATTGGCTTAGTCATAAACGAGGACGAGATCACCTTTGGTAAAGGTGCGAGGGTGGACATGGGAATTGTAATGAGACTTCGACCGAGTCTTTGCTACTTCAATCATTTGGAGAGCAGCACGACGGTCCTCATTCGTCTATTCAAGCATAATAAGACGTTGTTCTAATGGCGAGGTATCAGGGAGGAGATCTATGGCAAGCCGGAGTGATGTAATCTGGTACTCAATGGGAAGTACCGACTCGACACCATGTACTAAGTGAAACGGGGTAAAACCGGTGGTGGTCTTAGAGATCTCTCCATCATCACAAGATTGGTGTCGGGATAGATCAGGTGGATATTCCATGATTTACAAGGATAAAGGACTAGAGATCATGTAAATGGTGTTGGTTGTGTCCAAGGAAGAATTCAGAGGGTTGATCTCCTCAAGGACAGTGAAGGTCGCGAAGGGCTGATCGATACTCAGGAAAGTAGGGGAAATGGTGAGAGTAATGACCATACAAGTCGCACACCGCACAAGGATGGTTGGTTCATAATGACTTATTTTTTACCATTGGCAGATATGGGACAGTGACTACTGGAGCACCATCGAATGTATCCATAGCGTCCATGTGTGTGCGGAGGATAGGTAACTATGGACAATTTTGTGTCACATGACCTAGGATATCACACAATGCGCAAGGGGGATCCGACCAAGGTTCACTCAGTCCTTTGGCTGCCTTGCCCCCACCCTTCTTGGGAGGAGGAGGGGTAGGTTTGGAGACAAAAGACATCTTCAATGGACCAGGATGTGATTGTGACATCATCTCAATAGATTGTACAGGAGTGAGCACAACCTGGGGAACAAGGGGTTGAGGGGTGGATCGAGGTACCACATAGGAATTCCCAATGTGAAGTTAGGTGAGTTTAGAGTAGTCATGACAGGCTTACTCATAATTCCATATGATGGAAACAGGAAGGGAACCGTGCGGATCAAGAATGAACCCCAATAGTTCCCAGGGGAGTGATGTTGAGGTTGCAACTGAGGTTGCGATGTAGTCTAAATGGTGCTGGATGTGATAGTACACAAATCAGATACTTCAGTTGACATAGGAGGAGGTGGCAAGGACAAAAGGTGTTTGTCATAGGAGTGTTGGAAAATAGACCTGGGCCAAGAGCAGACAAGGATGGAATGGACACGTTGTCAATGGTGGAGCTAATAGTTAGAAGGATGTGTTCTGGTGTGGCTGACCCCTTAGGATCATAACAGGTCAGCTGGTCGACAGTTACGATCTTCCCATCATGAGAGAACATCAGTATTTGAAAGACAGTAGAGGACACGACTCGCATGGCATACATGTAGCTACGTTCAAGGAGGCATTTATAGTCAAGCTGGGCATTGACAACCTCAATGTCAATCAACATTGGTTTACCAGATAGCTCGATAAGAATGTTCGTTAGAATTCCCTATGGCTGAGTGGAGTGACCATTATAGGTGTGGAGAGCGGTGGTAGAAGTTTGAAGGGTAGGGGACCCAATTTTCTACCAAACGGTGGTCGACGTGACGCAAGTGGAGGCCCCTTCATCAATAATGCATCGATGTATGAACAAATTCTGAATTGAGATCAGAACCTGAAAGGAAATAGTAGACGGCGTCCTAGGTTTTCCTTGATCCAAGTCGAAAGTGATCAACCTGGAATCGGAGGGATCAATGGCACCTAGCACAGACAACAACGCTTTATGTTGTATTGGGAAAGTTTTAAGAACTTCCAAAGAGGACATGGTTGTAGGATATTGGGACAATGCATCAACTATGCTATAGTTGATGGCAGCTCTGGCAGTAGCATTGTTTGCGACATGGTGCATAGGGAACCATGGGGCACTGGACGCCCCATGTAAGAGCTGTCTTGGTAAATGTAGATACATGTCGGCACTTGTAGAGGTAGACATCACTGATGGGTAAGCGGTTTCTATGGTGGATCCATACTGGTTGCGTCGATTCTAAAGGTTGACTTCTTCAGATGACATTGTAATGAGGTGATGGAAACCAGCCTATGCGGGTGGGGCAACAGCAGGAGATGTGGGAGAAGGTGGTGCCAATGGTTGGGTTGAAACCATCCCTTGGTGTGGTAGGGGGTTTTGGAGCACCATAGGCGGAGGACCTGGTGGTGTTGGGTTTGGTTGAGCAAGAGCATCCATGTTCTGATCACGTTGTTGGTCATTTTGAAGGAGTTGTTGGACACAAGCCTTGTGGGGACACAAATGAGTGTAGTGACCATAGGTGTTGCAGATAGCACACGGATGGTTGGTCTGTAACTAGGGTTTATTCCTAGGCCAATTGGGATGCTGGGGATTCTGTGCAGGCGGTTCGGCACCATTATTGTTTGGAGGTTTATCCTATTGTCCGCCTCCTTGGGGCTAATTATTACCTCGATCTTTTCCTCGCTTGTTCTTTCCCTGCCCTTGTTGACTATTGGGAGCAGGATGGTGCGGAAGGTTTTGTTGAGCATAAACCTATCTTGTAGAGACTAGAGGAATTGAGGTCAGAACCAGAGTGGGTTGCATAGGTGGTGCATAATAGAACGAGGAAGATGGAGGGGCTACAACTACGGTCGCTTGGCCAGAACACAATTGTGTCAAACAAGTCAGCCCATGGACATGATGAGTTGGTGCAGGAGGTGCATAGGAGGAGGTGGCTCCGTACTGAACCATCATACATGAGTAATCGGGGGTGAAACTGGGTTGGGAAACACGATGGATGTTGCACAGGTGTGGTGGCATCATGGGACAATCCATGTAGAACTGAGGGTTTTTTGTGATAGAGATGATGACTCCATCAACCGCGTGGGAGGCCCCCAGTGTATCCCAATGATAGGTATCGGCATGGGGAGCATCGGGTATGATGGTATAAAGGTACCCAAAGTGGGCATAGATTAAGTCAAACTATTGGGACTTTAGGATGGCCTCCTCCTTGGTTTGGGTCACTCAGATGCGACGTCCTTGGCTATGGGTGGGAATAAGGTTTTGAGAAACTAGTCAAGGAAAATCCTATCATCCAGTTGGATCTTGCATAAGCTACATCAATGTCACCAGTCATGGATGTGATCTGTGATGTGGGTAGTTGTGGATTGGCGGCAAGATAAAAGGATTTTCACTCCCTCATCACATCGGACAGGTAGTTGGAATTATTTCAGGAACATTGAGGCAAGTGAGGAGAAAACAGGGTAAGTGGCATGAAGCAGCTCAATGTACCATTTGTCCGCAACAACTGTAAGTGTGCACTAGTGGAACAATATTAATCTAATCGAGTCATCCATGATGTTCTTTGACGAACACCACAAGTGGAAAGACATGATATGGTTCTGGGGGTCCTCACCTTCCTTTCCCTCAAAGTTTGGGATGTCTAAGGGAAGTTTTGTAGGCATGGGAGGCCAGTGTGGTTGATGACTGATGGGGTCATTTGTTAACCATGCCAAATCTGGCAGGTTAATACTAGCCATGAAAGGTAGGATAGCCCCGAGATTGGCTCGGAAGGGACCATCAATGGTGCCAGTGGCTTCAGGAACGTAGTTCCCGTGTATGACTGAGGGCTGGTGAGGTTGACTCCCCATGGCAGGGATAGTTGGAATAGATGTGGAAGGGCCACTGCCCCCATGTATGAAAGGTGGTATGGTATGAACCATGGTAGTTGGTGCAGGGCCACCACTAGTGGGTAGCATACTGACAGCAGCATGTGAAGTGGTGATGGGCCCACTAGATGGTTTACCTGTTATAATGAGTGGCAAGGATGAAGGTCCAATGCCAACTATCCCTCCGTAGAAGGGATTTGTATTTGTGCCAACCATGAGGCTAGACGGGGTAGTAAACAAAGTGCATTCGGATTGGTAGGAATATGAATCGGACTCAGAGGCTATGTGTGGCTCTGAGGATGGTGAGTGATGTTGATGATGGCTTTGACAATGGTGGTTTAAAGAACCAAAATCATGGGTGTGCCCCCTAAGCCGATAAGAATAATGTGGTGGAGAAATGATGGATTAGTGTAGTGACAGGAAATGAATATGGACCCCGATTTTAATCAGCTTCCTAAAGTTTCAAGAGGAGTCACTCAGCCACCAATGTTGTCTAATGTCTTATGTATTGGAGCAGTACCCCTCACTCCATGGATCAGGTAAAACTGATGACCAATTTTCCACAAACAACAACTCTTGGTTTTCCACGGCTCATGAACCAAGCGTGTTCACTTAATGGTGTGACTGTGTGTGCTTCTATATATGAAACTTTCCTTCCAACCTTGCAATGAATGAGTAACAAGGGACTTTTGTAGGAAATCAGCAAGGGGTTGTAACAAAGCAGGTTTGGATAGAAAAACAGGTCTAAACAGAATTTTGGGACAGATAGGGGTCATAACAAGGTACGGAAAGCAAACTGTAAACTGACAGTCATGCATGTAAGAGGAACAGATGCAATCTGGGTCACACAGAATGGGGAGGTAGAGGCAATCTGGATAGAAAATAGGAAATCCATTCCTAACAAAGAGTCAAACACGACTGAGTCACTCGGAAAAGGGTCACAGAGGCGACTGGGGTCGCTCCGTCAGCCGGGACAGGCATGATCGGGCTCTATGATCCAGGTTAAGGTCATGACCTAGGTCACGCTTATTGGGAGGAAGGGAGTGACTAGGTCATGGATTACAGCCCAATAAGAGCGATTGGTGCCGAACAGGAAAAAATCAGAAAAACAGAGTTGGCAGGGGCCGGGGGGGGAAGGCACTAGCGTCGTGAAGGTTCAGATTGCCCGCGTGGGGACCTAATAGATAACGGATGAAGGTAGAAACTAAAGAGGAACCTGTAGCTAACCTAAGAAAACATGGATCTGAGAGGATCGACCAGTGAATTCGCCAAAACTGTAACAAGGATTTCTCCCTTGTTACATGCAAAAGCACCATCCTTACATCAATGGGTCCGTAAGGGAGGGTTCATGAAAAAAATAAGACAACAAACAATATTAGTAGAACAAAATAAAATATATAAACAAGGACTAAACTAAATAAAATACAAATAAACAAATGTTATACCTTCTTTCTTGTAAAAGAGGCCACCGTGACCGTTTCGGAAGTGGTCCGCGTCTCCACAGGTTGGTTCTCTAGGTGGGTACGGAGGATGTCTTGACGTACTAAGTGGGAATGGTATGGAAATGGGATGATGGCAAAAGGTGGGTGATTACCTGAGATCAAAAGCTGTCATGATGTACTCACAAAATGGCAGAAAAAAAAGGTATTTTGGGAAATCCCTTCACAATGTATTTATAAAATGGTTCTAGGGTTTTTTGACCCAATGTGGTTATCCATGGTATTTTTTAACCCATGGTATTTTCCTGTGGTTTTCTAATCCTTTCTCTTTTTTAGATTTTTTGAACCCTTTTTATGGTTTTTGACCCTTTTTTAGGGTTATTTACCTTTTTTAGGGTTTTTGACCCAGTTTTTGAAGAAAGTGAGGGTAAACCATAGTAAATAATAATGTTTTGACCAAGTTTTGTGGAAATACAATTGTGAATGTCAAAAGTAAGGGAAATATGGTAGGAATATGATGTATGTATGAATTTTAGACCATGTAGAGCTAGATGAACAATTTTTTGTGTTAACAAAGGGCTTCCTACCATCGAATTTTCCAAAGTCACTTACAAAGCGTGCATACTGGGGAAACATGTTGAACACAAATATGATAAAGGGAAGGAAAGGAGGTATATCAAAGTGATTGATCTGATCCATTAAGATATGATAGGGCATATTCCCACACCATTATATGGGAACTCAAGGTATGTGTTTACTTTCATACATGATTTCTCAAGGTTTTGGTGGGTGTATTTTCTCATACAAAAATTGAAGTCTTTGAGACTTTCAAAGTGTTCAAGTATTTAGTTGAGAACACAAGTGGGAGTAGCATAAAGGATCTTAGGACTAAAAATGTACAATATTACATCAACAAGAAATTACAACAGCTATGTCATGAAAGTGGCATTTAGATGTAGCATTATGTACCCTATACACCATAGCAAAATGGTGTTGCAGAGCGCAAGAATAGAGCTCTAAAAGAGATGGAAACATGCATGATGGAGGAAAAGGATTTGTCACCTAATATATGGGATGAAGCCATAAATTGTGTTGCATATGTTTATAATAGATCTCAACACAAATAATTGGAAGGAAAAGCTCCAATTGAGGCTTGGAGTGGTCACAAGCCCAATGTTTCTCATTTCAGGGTTTTTGGCCCAAAGGCTTAGGCTAGAATTCCTCCCGAGAAGAGAATGGCCTTGAAACATAAAAGAAAGGAGTAAATTGTGGTTGTATATGTTTAATATGAAAATGGATAAAATATCATTGATCCCTCATCTCAGAAAACATTCATTGAAAGGAGTGTACAGTTCGAAGAAGAGCCCATGCATGAGATCGAACTAGTCAAGGGGGGATGCTCACATCCTCCACTCCATGATGATGTAAGTCATGATTATTTATCTAATTTTTCTAATTCTGATGTTTATTATGATGATTATGACATGCATTCAGATCATGACTCACCCTTAAGGACAAAGTGGGCTGAGAAAACCATACAATTAATTGGTGATCTTGTTGGAGATCCACTAGACTCTAGAAAGACTATATCTCAATTTCACAATGATTTCTCTACCTGTGAATTGAATATTTTAGAGGGATGATTTATTATGGTTGGACCTGATCATCGGACATATCAGGAAGTATCACTTGACCCACTATGGCAAACATCCATGCAAGAAGAGTTCAATTCTATGCAAGACAATGAAACTTGGGAGTTGGTTTCTCTACCTTCCAAGGAGAAACTAGTGCAATGCAAGTGGGTATATAGAACCAAAGTTGCTTCAGATGGTTCAGATATAAATTAAAAGGCCAGTGTGGTTTCCAAATGCTTCTCTCAATTCCAAGGAGTTTACTATACATATACATTCGCACCGGTTGCAAAGATGGACTCAATCAAGCTAGTTTTGGCCATTGCTACATCTAAACGATGGGAGGTTCACTACATGGATGTGAAGAGTGATTTTATTCATGGTGATATTCATGAGGATATTTATATGGAGCATCCTAAATGTTTCATTCATGATCCTTTACTTGTATTCAGTTTGAATAAGTCTCTCTTTGGCCTCAAGCAATCCCCTGCGGATTAATATGCCAAGATGGACAGATTTCTTCTTTCATTAGGCTTTGAGTGATGAAAATATGATCCTAATGTATATTTGCAGCATGTTGGTGATTTATTGCAAGAAAAATTGTTGTATGTTTATGATATTTTGATCACAGTAAGTTTCATTGATGATATAGGTTCAAGAAAGTCCTCTTTGCATAGTGAGTTTTCTATGACTGACCTTGGATTGTTGAAACAATTTCTTGGCTTGGAGATTGAGAAATATGATGCAAGGATCAAGGTCAGACAATAAAATTATGTTTCAGACCTGTTATTGAAGTTCAATATGGATGAATGTAAGTCATCCAAGTTCCCACTCCTTTCAGGAGTACAACTAGGTGAATTTGGTTCATCTCCATTGGTGGACAGCTCATTGTATAGGAAACTAGTTGGGAGCTTGTTGTATCTCACACACCATCGACCTGATTTGGCTTATGCAGTAGGTTTTGTTGCAATATATATGTAGGATACTCATGAGATCCATTGGAAGGCTACAAAAATGTTCTTTCATTATGTCCAAGGAACCAAACACTTCAAGGTACACTATGTTACTAGTTCTCCACTAGAACTAGTTGGATTTACTGATTTTGATTGGGCTAGAGATTCCATTGACAAAAAGTCCACTTCAGTTTATGTGTTCATGCCTGCACATGGTCCCATATGCTGGTCAAGTTAGAAACAGCACACTATATCCCTTTCATCAACTGAGGCCAAGTACAGAGGAGTAGTCAACGCAGCTACACAATGTGTGTGGTTGCAAGGTATTCTTGGAGAACTTATATTCACATTTGATTCACCCACAGTCATTTGGTGTGATAATAAAAGTGAAATAAATATTTCCACTGATATAGTACAAATACAAAGGACCAATTACATATATATACACATGTACTACATCAGGATATTGGTGCATGGCAGGTGATATCATTGCAGTATTTCCCATCTGTAGAGCAAACTGCTAACATCTTCACCAAGAGATTCACAAAGAATACATTCTCCTATATGAGATAAATTCTTGGAGTGGGTGACACATGGTGATTACTGATATTCACTATTATATTTATCTCCATGTCCATTTTTTAGGGGAGGTTTTCTTCCTTGCCTTGGTTATATGGACAAATAAATTGTTGTAAGAGGTGACTTGAGCATTAGTTGACAAGGCCTCAATATTGTGATGTATTTACACTAATTCAAGATTAAGGAGGGGTGTTATAGAATTATAATGGCTTAGTAACATGGTCATACACCTAGGACAAATTTTCATTTGTTTTATACTTATGTTATATGGTCCAAAACTAGGTTGTGTTGGTCAAGCAAGTTCCTTTTGGTGTTTTGGACTCATTA
Source organism: Pseudotsuga menziesii (assembly GCA_001517045.1). NCBI lineage: Eukaryota > Viridiplantae > Streptophyta > Pinopsida > Pinales > Pinaceae > Pseudotsuga > Pseudotsuga menziesii. The sequence continues at coordinate 52,206 of LPNX010890455.1, read as the reverse complement.
ATGCACCCAGGAACCCACATTTGATCATTCTGGTTACACATGCCCCCTCATTTATGACCATTTAGTCCATGGTGCACTCTCACTCCATAAAATATAGAAATTGGTTGACCAAAGGCATCCATGCATGGTATTTGGGTTTTTTTATCTCTTTTGGACCATTTATTGCTGCCTAGAGACACTCCCACTCATCCATGCACTCCACCACACCTACCCTACCTTCATTTATGTCTTGTAATTCTCTATCCACATTCCCACAGGAATTCGTGACCATTTCAGGTGGTTAGGGAGCTCATTGGTCCACCTAGGGAGTTTTTGAGGTCCAATCTAATCCTGCCACATGTATGCATCAAATTTGCCTCCAAAGGCTAACGATTTCTCCTAATGTGTAATAATAATGTTCCAAGCATATTTACATATTGGACAGTGATAATAAACTCGGTTATTGGCACCATTCCTATGTTTTAATTTTTCTCTTTTCACTATTTTTCTGCATAATTGTGAATATCTTGAGTTGTGGGGATTCCTTTAGCTCCTAGATCTTGTTGAATCATATTTTCATGGAAACGTCGTGAAGTTTGTTGTGGTAAGAGACAAAAAAGTATCAAAGATGTAGTTTATATTGGATAATATTAGTGTTCCTGATAAAATTCAACTTCATCGACAAACTAGCGATATGTTGTACTCTGATCTGTTGCAATCTCCCTTGAAGATTGTGAAATTACGATCAATAATTGAAAAGTTGAAGACCAACTTAGACAAGAAAAAGTTTATAATAAAGCAAGTTCAGTTCAAATTAAGAATTTACAAATAGATCTCATAGTATTATGAACCAAACCAAATAATATTCAAATAACTAAGAAGCTTTTGCAAGAGAAATAAAACACCATTCAAGCACTCAAGAAAAAGCTAAAAGTCTCAGGAGAATAGCATGTTCAGTTGTCTAAGTTGACATTACTACAGCAAGAAAAAGAGAAAATTCATCAAGAGATGATGTATTATAAAGGGAATGTGTTAAAATTACAAGAAGAAAAGCAATCTTGGGAGGTTGAAATGTCAGGATTGATATCACATATTTCAGTTTTCAATGCAAATTAGAGGGAAGAAGAGAAATTGTTGGAAGAATTGATGAGTCGGCCTTTGATTCATAATGAAGACCAAATCTATGAGTCTCCTCCTGAGGAGTTGTCAATTTCCATGTCGCAGATCAACTTAAGAGAAGGAGAAATCAAAGAACTAAAAGAGGAGAACCATATGCTCAAACAAGAAATGGCTCAAAACATTGAAGAAAAGAATACAATTTTAAATGAGAGAAAACAATTACAAAAGAAGGTTAGTGAATTAAAAGAAAAGGTAACAGGAAAGATACCATTACAGGGATCTAAGCATCTTATATGGGATGCATTATCAGTGAAAGTAACAAATTTTATATCTTATTTGAATTGTGTAAATGATAAAATCTTGATAGTAGATATGGCCTTCCAAATATGCAAGGTAGTTAATGACAATATGGATAAAAATCCATTTGATACAGTGCAGAATGCCATTGATTTCTTGAATAGTTTGACTTATGAAGATATGCAGGAAATGGGAATCAGGTATTGACTTGTCATTATTTTAAGGACTAGGAGATTCATCGATAAGCATAATCATGTCAAAATTGACAGGAAAAGGAAAATCAAATGCTTCTTCAAATTAGATATTTCAAACAAATATTTCAAAAACTCTTTGATGACGGCCTTCCTTCTTTCTGATACAGTAATGGAATATTACTTTCACATGAACAATATCATAATTTGTTTGTACACAGTCATATGGATCATTTTAAATTTGAGTATTTAACAAAAGGGTTGAGTGAAAAAGTCATCATTGAAAAACTAACATATGATTTTGAAATATTTGATCGATTTTTAATTACTCAAAGTAATTTTCAACTTATATCTTATACTTCGTATGTGGAATTGGAAGTGTTAATTAAGGAAATGATGGACTACGACATCCTAAACCAAGAACAATGGAAAGTTGTGGAAAAGTTTGAAAAAGAATAAATATAGATTACATCAATGATGGACAGGTGTCGCAGTTCAAAGGAGTTGTTTGTGTACCCTGTCTGGCACCCATATGGATATTTTAAATTTGTTATTTGAAAAAATTTTGCAATTATTGTCCCTAGAAATTAGGAATTTAGTTACAAGAACTTTGTGTAACAAATGATTTGTTAGTATTACCCTCAAGGAGTTGTTTTTTATATATTTTGAATATTATGATGTATTGGGGGTTGGATCCCAAATAAACAAAGAGACTATTCTGAACTATTTATTGGAACTATCAATATAATTTTGCAGAGAATAGAGAAAGAGTACTCTTCTCTGAAACAGAAATTCTTATGGCTATAAAGTCTGTGATCTTCTTTATGTGCATGTTTTATCTTTATCTCAATTCTTCATTATATGTGTTCTCTTCCTAGTATTCAATTGAGAAAAAATGGTTTGGAATTCATCTATGGTGCTCTAAATGCATGCAACTGAATACTCATACTTTTCTATCTAACATTACATTGAAATTCCTCCATAGCCTGATGCTTTGATGCAATGGGTTGTTTTTCTTAAATTCTACTACCATCTTACAGCGAAATTTATGACTAAAATTTGTTTCCTTCCTTGCTTCTGAGTTGGATATTTTCCATTCCCTTTATTTGAAAAATTGAATATCTTGGTTTATTTGACTCCATTACCCAATGGTTTCTTTCTCCTGATCTTACCAATTATCATTTGAAACCTATTGTGAATTATGTTTTAAAATTCTAGCTATTGTGTTGAAAATAAAGTTACTACTATAGTGACCTTGAGTGGTGATTTTGTTAAGGGAGCCCCCTTTGACCGAAAAGGCTAGTTTTTGGTCTAAAGATTCGTTTGAGGTTACCTCTAGAGTTTTCCTTCCATAGGAAGAGGAAAGTTTTGAGTGATAACACTCATTATAAAAGGTATTGGAATTCAATAGAGTTCTGGTCAAATCACTTTATTGTAAAGGATATGAGGCATGAGGGGCATTTGTTGCTTTAGGCTACTTAGATCCAAAGACATACTATACAAGTTCTGTGACTCTCCTGTGAATAATTTTTTATCGATCAAACCAAATTCCCTCATTGCTCAAACTGAAAACAAAAGTCAAAATTGGCATGAATGACTTCGACATCTAAAATTTTGAGGTTTGAAGATGATGGTAACAAAGAATATGGTTACCAATATCTTAAATACTATTCCACCTAACAGAGTTTGTAGATGTTGCATGCTTGGAAATCATCATTGGACACCCTTCGATTCTAGGAAATCATGGAAAGCACAGGAGCGACTGGAACTTGTTCGCATTGATATTTGTTTCATGAAAAAACCCTCATTAATAGATGTGAAATATATTTTAACCTTTACTAATTATTTTACAATATTTAAATGGCTCTATTTCTTGAAAAATAAAAGTCATGTCTTTGAAATATTTAAGGAATTGAGGGAATTAGTTCAGAATCAATGTAGTTGGTCTATTATGTGCTTGAGACCAAATAATGGTGGAGAATATGTGAGTTGACAGTTTGAAGAATATATCTTGCAAAATAGTATTTCTTAGCAAAGATCTATTCCTCACACCCATCAGCAAAATGGAGTGGCAGAGAGGAAGAATCGGACTTTGGAAGAAATGGATCAATACCTACTCCAAGCCAAAGCCCATATGACTAAATTTTGAGTAGAAGTTGTTTACTGCTCAAACTATTTCGACCTAAACCTTGTTCTAACTAGGGTTTTTAGCAACAAGACTCCAACTGAGAAGTGGTGAGGAAGAAAACCCTCTGTCGAGCACCTTGAAACCTTTGGATGTGTTTCTTAGGAGCATATTATCCATAAATGAAGGAATAAACTAGATGTAAAAATTCAATATTGCATCATGATGGGATATTCTAATGAATCAAAAGTCTAGTGATTGTTTGACCCCATCAAACAACGTATCATATTGAGTAGAAATGTGATATTTGATGAGAATATTTCATGTGCTACACCTTTTTCAATGGGGCGTTAAATTGTACAAGGACTATGACTCTCCTCGAGTGGACACCATCCTTTATCGAAAAATTGGTTGGATCCTAGAGAAATCCACCAAAAAACTACAAAGAGAATTGTCAATATATTAAGGGAACTTATCAATATGGTAATAAAATATTGTCGCAGTTCATAACCACTAGTTGTGCTTATTGATTTCATCTGGGAAGTTGACAATGATGACTAAAAATCCACCTCTGTCTATGTGTTTTAACTTATCTCTAGACCTTTGGTCCGGTAGTGTAAGAAACGAAAGGTAGCATTAGAGGAGATTTGGATGAAATGGGGCCTCCTAAGGAAAATGATGAAATAATGCCATCTAAACTATTTGTTATACTATTTCACTTTTATCAAAGATGCCCAAGGTTATTTCACTTTTATCAAAGCTAACTTAGATATTTATTTTATATTAAAACCAATTTATGAGGACGAAGTTCGATGTAGTGTTTTTACCCAAAATAAGGAAAGAAAAATAAATACACAGTGCCATCTTAAAAGTTATTGGACCCAACTTTTCATAGTATACAATATTATTATAATATATTAATTATAATATAATATTATTATAAATTATTTTTAATATTAAATACTATTCTATATTACTTAAAATATTAGCTACTATTATATATTAATTATAGTATAATATTATTCTATATTAGTAATAATATTAATTACTATTACTATTATATATTATATATGGGTCATGTATTTCCTAAAATATGGATGGTTATATTAGTTATGAACTTAGATATTATTATATATTAACCATATAGAATATATATTAGTTATTATATTAGTTAGAAGTTATTCAACCCAACTTGTTCATGATGTATAGTAATATTATAATATATTCATTGTAGTATAATATTATTATATATTAGTTATAATAATAATTACTTTTACTCTTATATATTATATATTAGTCATGTATTACCTAAAAATATGGATGAGTATATTAGGTGTGATATTAGTTATTATTATATATTAGTTATTATGTTAGATAAAATTTCTTAAACCCAACTTTTTATGATGTATAGTAATATTATAATATATTAATTATAATATTATATTATACTATATTAGTTATAATATTAATTACTATTACTATTATATATTAAATATGGGTTTCATATTACCTAAAATTGGTTAGCATATTGATTTCATTATCAATATCCAAGTTAATTTCGAGCAATTTGGAAAGCAGACAGACAAATTATATTATTAAAAAAAATACCTATCCCCAAATTATATAATAAAAAAATGCCTCATACATGCATCTCTTTTGAATTTTAAATCATATTGATTGGATAATACATGATGACATGGAATTTGAATTAGGGTTGAAAGGCCCATTTTTCATCCAAATTTCCTCTAATGTCCTTTCGACTACAGAATCATAATATCATGGAGTTTTCAATGCAAGTACAAAGGTAGTTTGGATCCATCCGCTTTTAGAAGAGCTTGGCTTTCCTATTAAGACCTTGAACTTCATGTCTACTACTTGTGATAGTTGATATAAGACAATGTTGTAAGTCTTTCTTATTTTAGGACAGGTGGTCAAATTGTTGATATCCTTACAAATCCTCTACTAGAAGCTGAGTTTGTGAAACTTCGTTCTATCTTTGGGCTTCATGTAGCTGCAATTATGGGGTATGTTTAGAGAACATAATTCCACCTCATAAATCTCAAGAGTGTTTTGTTTATGGGAGGGTGCTCGAACCAAAGGTTATGCAGGTTCATCACACATGTAGATCTTCTTAAGACGGATAGACAAAACACACCAATCAACTAGTGGAGCAATCGATTAGTGACTCGATTGTTTGATCGAATGAATGGTCAATGAGGAATCATTTGGTTCAACTAAAGAAATTTATTAATAAATGGGCATTGTGGATTTCCTGGAAATATTTAAAAATGGTGACCCTTATTTTTGGACTAGATCATCTTCACTTCAAGGAAGTTTATTAGATACGAATACTATAAAAGAATGACCATGTGGGTTGTATTGTTATAGATCGACTTATGATGGGGATGTCTTATGAGATAATGCATTTTGATGTTCTGATCATAATACATTGTGTTTAAGTGTTGTAAATAGTGTCTTTAGACACCACCCATCTTCCTGGAATACCTATCCCTTCTACTATTTTATTTTTTGTCCAATTGTTCAAAGGGGTTTCCCAACACCTATAACATAAACAACAATATTTTAACTAGAAAAAAATGCATATATAAGATAAAACTAGTGCATATCATATTCAAACACAACAATATAAAAAATGTTAAGGCAATTACCTACCCTAAGCTTGAGGTCACCACATTATTAGGGGTAAAAGAAAAAGATCCTCAAAATTATATAACCTTATAAAACCCTAAAATTAAACTAAATGCATACATATATAACAAAAATTCACATAAAAAAACACTAAATCAATCCTGAAACAGGGATAAAATTTTTCAATTCCGTTCATTCCCATTGTGTAAAATAAATTTTAAGATGAACATCGAATAAAAAACTTGGTAGCCCGCATGGGTGTGGCTCATTGGTGATTCGCTTGATATGAAGTCACATGTAGTAAAGGAGGTCACGAGTTCAAATCACACTCGGGCTTACCCGTGTCCCATGATTGTGGGTTGTTGTGGGGCACCTAGGGGTATAGTGGTAGTGGGAATGGATCCCTGGACCCCATGTCACACGAGTACCAGCCCAGTCCCCAGTTGTTGATTCACCTAGTATTAAAAAAAATGGCTACATAATGAGATAATAGTTACATTTGATTTCAAGAAAAATAGAGAAGAAAGAGCTTCTTATTTCAACAAAAAAAAATAGAGAGAAGAAAGAGCATCAAATTGTCGTAGTTAAGGAAATCAACAATGTATGCCTTCCTACTTGACATAAGCTTGTCTTTTGTTATCATTGTCCAATACAGCATAACCAAATAAGTAGAAAAAGAATAGAAATAACCATATAGTAATAATTAATGGTGGTAATAAATTATTTAAAAAATGGAACATAAAAAAAGAAGATAGGTGGCGCATGAAGATCATTGTCAAGATGCTCAATGGAATGTGTATACCATATTTAGGTACAAATCAACTAAAATGTGTACTTTATTATTTTCTTTTGAAGTAATTTTATTACATTCCCAATCATCATAATTAATACATACACATTCATCTTACCCATAGGTGCACTCTAGTGGCCTATCATATTCTTCATCAAAATCCTTTATAGCAGTGAATAGTTGAGTCATTTCTAACAGTGACTGACTAGTGGTCGATATGAAAAGATTCCATGGGGATTCTATAGTTCTCTTAGCCAGAATAAAAAAATTTCTAGTCATATTTGTTGGTAATTTAGGTGTCAAGTAGGCTTGTAGAAATTCTATTGGTGGACTTGGCAGATCTAGCAATAATGAATGTACTTGTGCATGGTGCATTCATGGTCATGTTTTCAATAGTACTAGACTTTTGGTTCCCATTCACCATTATTGATTATAATGGCTAAAATACATGATGAATCAACATGAACATCATAAGGAGTACAATCTGCATAATAGGAATTTGGTGGGAATTCATTCATGATGGCTTTCTAAATTTATTCCTTTTATTATCATTGTGCAAATAGGGAATTATTTCTAAGATATTGTTCTATACATGAAAGACCATATTTAATATGAAATATATAGAATTAGAGTTTGTTAATTGTATAAAATATTCCTAAGATAAAGATATTGAAAATTATTATATTTGGATTACCTTTAATAAATACTAAATATAAGTTGTACATCCCCATTACCTAATTTGTTATTTTTATTCAAATCGTAATTGATCATAAACTCCCTCCCTGCGGTTATTGGTTTTATTACAAAAATCAGAACTCTATTTCCATCACACCCTTCAAGAATTATTGTGAGGATATATGAATGCGGTGCTACAAATTAAATCTCAAATATCCCAGTGGTTTGGTGAGAACCGCTAACATAGATACAAGCAAATAACTATTCATTTTCCTAATATCTATTCATCATTTTCTAATAATTTAAAGCTAAGGTAAGGAGGAAGGAGAATAGCTCTTGGAGAATTATCATTTTATGGGATTTATCCCTTTGATCCCTGCTTGCTTACATCTACAAATGCTCTTCAATCACCTACACACAAGCAAAGCACATACCCTTCTCGGTACTTAAGCAAAAAATCATAAAATGCATATCAATTAAGATCTTATGCATTACCAAAACAACAACAACTCAGTTGAGGGGGGAACTGAATTTACTTGTATTGAATCAAGAGGAAAAAAAATAATTACACCGCCGTCTCTTTTTGTACTGACCTCCTCCAGAATCCAGGTTCTCTCTCCCTCACTCTTAGCGTTGATCACCAAAGTATCAAGTGAGTGGATATTCATGCAATTCCTCCGGCATTCTGACATCCTTTCACTTTCCAAATTGTCCTAGCAAGTCCCACCCCAAATGGTTCTTATATAGATTTGGATTTGGGTGGAAAAGGTAAGAAGATCAATGTGGGATGGAAATTCCCAATTAGTTGATATTTTCATACTTCTCAGTGCACTTTATCTCCATGGTTTAAAATTTTCATGTTTTATTAATATTTTCACATCTTAAATACACTTCCATGTATTTGTTGCCAATTTAAGCTAGTGATGACTATTCATAGCTTGAATTTAACAACCTGATCACCATAGTTTATACTTTAGGGCATGATAAGTAACCATTCGCTCCTTTATTCTAGGAAATGTAGCGATCATACCATGAAAAAATGGTTTAATTTATTGTTGTAACTCAATATTCATGTTGAGGATGAAATTAGTATTACTTCCAACCATCGAAATAAAGTGGGTTAATTATTGTTATAACAAATGTCCCCTAATGTGTGAGTTCAGAAGCAAAGTTGATGGTCAAAATACATTAACTACATAATTGATAATCGTGGATGAATGGATAAGGATGAGAACCATAGATTTTGGAGTTGGTAAGTACCTGCAGGAAAAGCAAGTCATTTCCCAAATATATAAAATCTTACTGAGGTAGCTGGTATACCCATGCTCAACAGTGAACAATCATGACCACGAACAATACACAGTGGGTCCAATTCAATAGTACATATAGAATGTAAAAATGCACTATAATGAGTGTCATATATCTAAGTCTACATGGTAGTTTAATCTTGCACAACTAGGGAAGTTAACATTGATGAATGATACTATTGTTTGTCCCAAGGTCGAATCCAAACCAATGATAGCATGAGTCTGTATTATGTGAATTAATGAGTTGTAGTCAAACATAATAAGACATTGTCATATTACCAATCATTTATGTATACCATTAATAGCACGAGGAGGCCCACTGAAATGATAATGGGATCCAAGGTACTTAGTACAATATAACAAGTGTGAATATATCATTTGTCGTTTAACACATGTAGACTCAAATGATCAGGGGTCATTGATGTATACCCACTATCATTCATGAGGAAACCTACCAAAAATGACTACAAGATCCAAGGTACTCCAAGGTTCCTAAACCCACTTCCTAGATAGTGGTTTGACGTCGATAGGAAGAGTTTCACTAAAGGGAGGGCCTTAATGCATCCTACATCAACCAACACGAAACACATATCAAAGTTTTGATATAATTTGGTAGAGCTACGAAGATCCAACACTGAATACTAACACAAAGAAGCCCGACATGATTAGTCAAGAATATTTTAGGAATAGCTAACATGGTTTTGACTTACCTTGGACATAGAACACGATGCATATTAACACCTGGAAACATAATACTCAAGTAAATGACCTTAATGAAATATTCCAATGAAATATGCATTGATGAATTCTCCATAATGATGGGAATGATATCCCATTGGTGGAGTTCTATTCAAAATCATGGTACAGTTTCCTAACAAAAATGTGTATGAACTGAGTGTACTTATAACTGACATAAATATGTGTAGTGTTTAATGGCAACAAGGACTAACTATTTCCAACTCCCTTCAGGATGGAATAAAAGTAAAATCACTAATCCCCTTTTTTGGATTTTGTATCTTTTAATGTTTTTTTTTTCCTTTTTCATTGTAATATTGGAAAAGAATAAAGCATGATATATTACACTAGAGAAAAAAAAATCACAAGAGGGTGTGCCTACATTCCAAGAGCACCAATCAAGTTGAGGAAATAATAAAAATGGATCTAGTTGCGCACACTCTTTAGGCTATTTCCTCCTTGGGTATGGCTATCTAATACAGGCATAAACATTGATAAAGGAAAAATAGTACCAAGTAACTAGAATTATTCGATAAAGTAAAATGTCCAAGTAGAAAGGAGGTAGTGAGATATAAATCATACTAACTATCGAGAAGAATTCCATCTGCATTCATCGTCATGGATTTTGGTCTATCGCAAGTTTCTTGAATCAAATAGATTGAACATGTTAATGTCCTTTAAGTCCTCCAGTAAAAACTTATTACATTCCAACTTTTTAGTTGGAAAATAGACTCAATCGTTGCAATTAATGTCCAAAATATCCAAAAAATAGAAAATTTAACTGTGCACTATTATCAAATGCGTTAAACTAGTTATGAGTAAGAAGAAGACAAGTAAAAAATATTCTTTTATCGTTTTCCTTGTTTGTGTGTCCATTGGAAGAGAGGAGCATAGATATTCAAGCTTGGATTTCAGGAGCTACAGTACATCATTCTTCAAAGCATCATTTATAGGTAGCTCTTCAAGCCCTAATTTTTCATTTCATCTCAATCCTGACATGATTCGGTCAAATTTTTGCTTTTAGAGGAATGTTTCCCTCCATTGAATCGTGGTCACTACTTTTGAGGCATTAAAAGTGACCAGGGCCCCTTGGTCACCTATATTGACCAAACATATGCAACTAGGTCACTAGAGTTAGGCCAATATAGGAAATCGTGCTTGAAAGAAGGCATTTTACTGTTAAAAAACTTCAATTTTTACTCTTTTTTCCCAAATTGTTGCTTGGAAACGGTATATATGACTAAGATGATGTTGTTCTTGCAAGGAAAAGATGATTGAGTGGAAAATATGTGTTCATGAAGCTGCAAAAAATGCCGCTTTAAATGATCTAGGAACACTAGATGCACAAACATGCATAGTCAAGACATGCTTATTTAATGATTGATACAACTATGGGATCTAGAGGTGCATGCATTCTAGTTGGGTGATGAGACTTTACAGATAGGAGAAAAGAATATCTACTTCTTAACAGGATTTTCTCAACATGAATCAAGGGTGATCCTAAAGGGAGGAACGTAGGGTGAAGCTTCAGGGTTTGTGGATGATATTATAGCTACTTATTGTCATCCAAGAGCTAAGAAAATTATCATCCATATTCCTATAAAGGAGATAATATATTTTATCCTTTGCATGATTATATTTACCATTACTCAGGTGTCAGGATATACCTCAATACACTTGGATTTGAAGGCCCATATGCAATATTCTATAGAGTGTATGGAGCCATATGTGTTTGACTAGTGCACTGGTCACGTCATCAACATGAAGGACCAATTAACAGCGTGTCGAAGAGAGGAACATAAAGAGTTTGGGTATGGTTCAATCTTATGTAAATTATTCCTAGAAAGGGTCTCTATTATTTGTCATATATTTATGATCCCACCTAGATATAGGAGGATTCCCTACATCATTATAGATGGACACTCCTAATGGTTCGACTAGTGGGTGGTTATCCCATGCAAAATTTTGGTCAAGATTTCCTAGATTGGTGGGACAATCAGATCATTGTGATTGAGGACTATCCATATGTTGGGATGGATTTTTGACATGACCATGAGCTTTCTCTTACTCTTTATTTCCATTGGGGTTCCATAGGTAATAAGAAAAATTATGTAAACCATGCATGTTTTCAAAATTTTCAAATATTCTATTTTTTTATGTACCTTCAGGAAAAAGAGAAAAAATAGTAAAATACTATGTTATTATTTTTGGTATGTGCAAGGCAACTGAAAAATTTATATATGAATGATGCATACATTGGACCCATGCCCTGAATCCATGAATCTGGCCCATCACCGATTAGAAGCAAGAAGATATGGTGGTGGGAAAGATGAGGTATGATAAGTGGTCGAGGACCTATGAGAGGTCCCAAAAAATATGGAGGGAATAACTATGGGTGTGCTCCTGGCTCATATATGTGGTATCCCGCAACACATGCAATGCCATGTGGTTAGAGTTCCTTCATGGATATCAAATTTTTTGCATCGTGTGTTGATAGTAGTGATGTACTACCATGAGTATCATCACTCGTACGATTCATCCGATGAGTTGTTGTGAGGAAACTCATATTGCTTATATTGTCTTTAGACATATACTATGTATATCTTTAGATAGACTATGTTTGCATCATTTATTGCAATGTAGAAAAAAATTTGTACTTAGCACCTTAACACACTTTTTGGGTTCTATTATGACTTGTTTTATTTTTATACATGTCAATGTTGCCTCATGTTTTACTTATATCATTAAATGGTGTGTGCATTTGAATGGTTGTCTAATTGAATGTACATGGTTGGTTTAAATGGAATTTTTCTAATGACAAAGATGTCAATCAAGTATATAGTTAGCTAATGAATCAAACAAAGTATTCAAACTTCTAGGAACATGAATATAATCAATAAATTAAAAATGATGTTCTAGAAGATGTACTAATAGAAACTTCCTATACAGTGTAGGGTATCAAACTTTATATCGGATTTTTCAATTGAGACACAACCAACTGTGAGTCCAGTTTGATGGTGATTCAATAGATTCCAAGGGTAATTTCCTCGATGAGAAGCTTAATTAATGCACTAAATTCTACAATGTTATTTGTTGCAAATCCAAGAAAGGTTCCTCCTAAACTTAGAATCTGGTTGGTAGGAGAAAATATCATCCATGCAGTAGAAGCAATGTCTTATGTGATATGGTCAGTGTCGTTGGCATATCCTAGATAAGTTAAAGTCTCTTGTGACATCTTCCAAGCCAAAAATCAAGAAATATAAGTGTGTGCGAAAAAACCAATATACAAAAACATGATACAAAAAATACTAATACAAAAAGTGGTGTGATGCATCAGTTCCTATGTAAAGTATTTCTTAAGATAGATTCCATTTCTAGATCTAATAGTAGTTCTCCATAATAGTTAACTAGCTCATACGCTCCCCATTTGAAAACGTTTTTATGACAAGTGGGCCATACCATTAGAGGAAATTTAATTTTAAAATGGGCCTTCCAAAAATAATACAAATTCCATGTCATCATGTATTAGCCAATCAAAATGCTTTAAAAATAGAAAAGGGAGCACCTCCTAAACAATTTTTTAATATAAATTTGGGGATAGGTATCATAAAAAAAACTATTTTTTTGTTCATATTTTCTACATATCTCCCTGTGTTTTTACTCAAATTTCGACCAAGAGAGCTCGTTGGACGTGGAATTAAATTTGCATCCAACGAGTACCCACTCGACATATTTTTTACGGGCACCACTACCACAAAAACAAGAAATACCTGAAAAAACATGATGATGACATCATCATCATGTTTTTTTAGGTATTTCTTGTTTCTGGGGTAGCAAGGCCCATCAAAAGTATTCCGAGTGGGTACTCGTTGGATGCGGAATTTAATTCTGCATCCAATAAACTCTCCCGATCAAAATTTGAGTAAAAACACAGGGAGATATGTCGAAAATACGAACAAAAAAGTAGTTTTCTCTTTTCTTCCTCCAAAATTAGTAAATATTATTTTATTATTTTAACTATTATTTTATTAATTTTCCTTAGGAGCCCATTTTGAGTTGAAATTTCCTCTAATGCATCGGAGGTCAAATTTTCATGTCCCTAACTTATGATGGTCTCGGTCATAATCCAAAACCAAGTCACCTTCTGAAAATAATCAGGGATGGACATTTTTATCATGGTGGGATTTAACCTGTCTCTTTTGTACTTCAACAATAAGAAAATCCTCCCATCTATTTCATGAATAAATTATAGATAGAGGATTCATTCTTATTCCAAAGAAGTGTTGGGTAGGATATCAATGACTAGTTTTAAGGATGGAATCTCGCATTCATTCAACAACACTGCTTCAACTCCATACACTAGCTGGAATGGAGTGAAACCAGTCATAGTCTTCATCGAGGTTTAGTAAGGCCAAAGAGAAAGAAAACAACATCGGGTTCCAATTAGTTTTGTTCTTATTGACCATTTTTTGCATCATAGTCTTCAGAACCTTGTTGAAGGCTTCTACTTGAGCATTTCGTTGTGGATAGTATGGATAAGGAAAGTATTGCCACAACCCTAACCTAGTGGTATGTTCTCCAATGAGTGAATTACGGAAATGAGAATGGATAGGACGAACTTTAGTAGGTAATAATCACAATTCTTACTTCTATTTAGGAAAATAATGAGGACCCAAGGAACATCAATTGAGTAACAAATGAATTTTTGAGGTTTTCATGCATGTTTATCAAGTAGAATGTTAATGGTTAAGTGTTATCCTTTTCTTGTTTGATTTTTCGTGGTTTCTAGTTAACATTGATATAGTTTTGTGGAACTTGAATCTATGCATTAATGTAGATCAAATAGTCTACCAATTAAATAACATTGGTGCAAAAGGACAGATATTGTATCTCAATAACAATGACTCAAGGAGAACATCTATACACAATTGATCACAAAATCACTAGTTCCAAGCACAAGTACCAAAACCTAGACTTCAAGATTGTGATTGTTGTTGATCACCCTAAATCATAGAGACGTTAATATACCATGCAAATTTTATCTTTTTTTGAATTGTAATAAATAAATGCCTCTAGGCACCCCTGAAGGGGTCGACTAAATTTCCTATTTTTTAGATATATACTAATTTCACAACTACATTTAGGTACATTTTTTTAATAATGAATGGTTAAAAAATTCAATGAATAAATAGTGTTTATCCTATCTTGTGAGTACTTTAGTTTTCTTTTAAATTCCTTACCTACCTTGGGTAGGGCCCCCTCAAGGTGATGCAGGAGTCTCAGTACTAGTTTTCTAGTTTAGTGTAGATTAGATTGCAATTGCTTTACAAATATGAATGATTTGTTCTTCCTATAAAATCTAGTGTTATTTCATGTAATTTCTTTTATCATTTCCTTTTTTTTTTCATATGCATTTTTTTCAATGTTTACTT
This sequence comes from Pseudotsuga menziesii, assembly GCA_001517045.1. Classification (NCBI taxonomy): domain Eukaryota; kingdom Viridiplantae; phylum Streptophyta; class Pinopsida; order Pinales; family Pinaceae; genus Pseudotsuga; species Pseudotsuga menziesii. Next base: position 36,907 of record LPNX010890455.1, on the reverse strand, counting down.
CATATCATGTCATTTTCTTCACTTTTATTATTTTGATGCAATTCCTATTTTAATTCTCACACAAAGCTCAACCGAATCTTATAATACTTGTCCTATGTCACAAATTTGGATCCCAAAATATGTTCTTCCTTATGTACTCTAAAACTCCCCACATAGTGACAAGCCCAACCAGTTCTTCGGATTGAAAGTAACTAGTGAGCCTTGTTATCCTGGGAAGGGATAGGGGGGGTGTGTGGAAGGTAGGATCCAAATACATTATGTCCTTAAGAAAGTAATTTTTATCACTCAGTAGGAAATATTTTATCCATTTTCCATTCCTTGTTTTCCAATAGTTAGATCCCTTATAAGTTTCATATATTATTCCCAATACCTATGAAGTTTGCATGCTTCCCTGGTTGATAGATTAAAGTAAGATGTCTTGATCCTATAACTTATTGTTTATAAATATGTGACCCACCACTTTTTTTCATCGTTTCCAGGGACGTGGTGCAACTATAATAGAAAAAGGCTAAAAATATAAAAATGCAATAATCAAAACACAAAAAAACAAACCATATTTTCTTAATATGAATGCCTCGACTTGGGGGTGATTTTGGTCGCTTTATACCGAATAAACCTATTATGAATTATCTAGGACCAAACGAATTCATATTTTGTGTCCCTCAAACTACTGAAGAACCTTACTTCAACCATCTAGTAGACTTTGAAAATATAACTGCTAGTGTAAATAGCAATATTTCTGATAATCAGTCCGTCAACACCCCCATGGAAGAAGAAGAGCAGTCAAAAATATTTTAGTTTCCTATTAGGGGATATAATGAGCATGATGCCAATATGAATAATGTTAACCCTACTTCTCTTCCCAATCTCAATGACTTAACTTCAAAGTACCACAACACTTTTCTATTTGAGCTTGAAGTAGTCTATATAACTTATGACTATTCCTCAAACGGTTGGAAACTCAAAATATTCTCTTCTATACTGAAAGATATAGTATTGATATTGTTTATGAGCCTATAAGGAAATAGTATTACATCATGGGAGTAGATGAATCAAAATTTATAGAGAACTATAAGGATTACAGCAAATCTGAGGAACCAGAGATGAAATTTTTAGGATGTGGTAAGGGGAAAATGAGTCTTTAGACTATTACAAACAAATATTTCAAATAAGCTATAAGATATCCCATAACTTCACCTTAGATGAGGAATCCTTGAAGTTGTTACTTCTCCAAGGAGTAAGGGAGGATATGATGGACATTTTGAATCTCCTAGCTAATGGTGACATATTTCAGCAAGATTGTGAGGATATCAAACAAATATTTAAAAATTATTCTGGATCGATTAGTAAGAATGGGAGGAATGGTAGAAATATTATTTCCCAACCAAATAAATCAACAACACCAAACCTCACTAAATATGAATTAGTAAATCTATTGGATAACATGAAAACATGTATACTTCAACCCCTTTACATGCAACTAGATTATATGTAGCTTAAAAGGAAACAAGATGAGGTTGCACAATAATTGGTTGTATTTTTCCTTAAGTGTAGGAAGAAGCATGAAAAGAATCAATGCTTAGTAAATGTAGTAGATATCAATGGGATCTTCTTTGAAAATAATCCAATAGAAAATTGGTCATTACTACCTTCCTGCAAGGTATCCATTCAAGATAAGAGACCAACATACAAAATGGAACAATTGTTCTTTGTTAATCTTGTTAATCATAGGAGGCATAGATTCCCCAAACCGATCCAACCTAATAATCAGCCCTACTTTCCTACGTATGGGAATCCATACCAATCACTTGACTGGGCTCATATACGGAAAGCATCATGGCCAATGCAAGCCCAAAACCCTTGAAAAAATACTCAAAATCAATATCATCAAGCTCCATCCCAACCTCAGTATTCTTAGCCTTACCACCAATATCCTCAGAACCAGCAATATCCTTCTAATTACCTCAACCAACTCATAATAATATCTCTCTTCATCCTGGGGAGGTAGGTGTGGGTGGGATTATCTTTGATCCTAGAGGAAATACAGTGGCTTCATTCACTTGGGGTATTGGTCAAAAAACCAACAATGAAGCCGAATGGCTAGCTCTTTTCCTAGGAATCGACCTTGTCAAAAAAGAAAATATCAATAAGATCATCATCTTTGGAGACTCTAAACAGATCATTCAGAAAATGAATAATGGCTACAACTCAGGTGAAACTAACTGTAAACAGTTGTATGAGCACATTATTAGATTGAGCTTTAATCTCCATGTCACCTATTCCCACATATTAAGGAAGAACAATAGTCTAGTGGATAAAATGGCCAATAAAGGGGTCAAGAATAAAATTGGAATTGTCTCAATTAGAGAACAAACCCTCCACAAGTATGTTCCATAACCTTTATCCTCCTAAGGGGATTCACCACTCCACCCACCTCCTCGTCCTCCCTCAATGCTTGAGCATGTGTCCTCTGATGCGACTGGATCTGCAAGGTGGCACAATTGGCCATGTGAAGGATTTAAAAAAGCATCTCGTCGTCCTATACCACAAAATTCAAGGAGAATTCCTTGCACGCTTAGTAATTGTTATCATTATGAACTCCCCCAGGTGTTCTTTCGACATGGATAAGTTCCCTTTCCTCCTTGCTCCTCTAGAAGAATATTTCATTACTCTCTTTACTGGTTTATTTGCCTCGCAGACTGACAGTGAATTGTTCCACCATATCCCTGAAGAGGTGTCTGCATCATCCTGGTTATCACAGGATCATCCCACTTTCATTCAGGCCTCACTCGGATTAGGTATATTTTCTTCTTGTAGTTCTGATTTTCTGCAATGGCCTCACCTGGATATACAGGAGCAGGAAATTATGGCTTATTCCAAGGACATCCAAGTGTTGGTGTATTTGTAACTTCAAAATGTATTCATCCGTATATCTTATGTATTGTACCCCAATGTTTATTCCGGGAAGTGTCTATAATGTATTTGAGTCATGTCATGACCCGATGTTCCTATCGGGAGATTCAATAATGTAAACAAGTCATGTCAAGTCATTGTGGGTAACCCTCCCATTGATCAAGGGTTAAAGTCCCCACAGTTGTGGGGCACTAGGGTTATTAGACTCTCCTAGAGAAGTCGGCCCTAGATGAGTTAATGTAAGTCGGGTCATTATTACCCTAGTTGTGGTTACTTGAGCCTACATAACTGAGTCAGGATTACTCAAGCCTACATAATAGAGTTAAAGGTTAAGTGAACAAAAGAATATAAATAGAGAGTGATACTCTCTATTTATCACACCACACTCACTCAACTATGGTACCATGAGTGAGAGAGAAGAAGTCGGGATCAGAGAGAGAGACTACTGCTCTCGGGAGATCATATTATTGTTTTTGGTTTTACTTTTGGTGTTGATTCTATCTCTCAAAAAGTTATGGGGTTTTCTCCTTTATGGTTTCCCTAAGGAAAATTCTTTGTGTCTCTTGTCTCTTGTGTTTATTGTTGTGCATGTTATTCTCTCAGTTAAAGATCCTAAGATAAAGCTAGCTTGAATGATAAAAATCTAACATGGTATCAGAGCTAACCTAAGAAGAAGACATTGTGCATCTAAAGAAGATAGGGCTTCTTAATTTTTGGTTCTCTCTCCACAATCCATCAACAAAAGTATGCTAGGCTGACTCTCCATTGAAGGGCGCATCTTTCTGTCGAAGCAGAATTCAATTCCGAGCATTTTCAGTTTTTGGTGCGGGAAATTAGGGATTTTTACAGAAGAAGAATTTTTGAGTGAGCTCAGAATAGGATTTATCTCCTCATCAAAATCCAATTTTAGAGACTTTGGTCGATATTTTTGGTTAGGTGAAACTTCAGGAAAGTCAAACCCTACTTTGACCCCAAGCTGGAAAAACCCTAAATACTAAAACTAATAAGTTTTGGTAAATTTGCTATATATCGTGATTTCAGAAGTATCAGGGGACAAAACTTTCACAGGTAGAAGATAAAATCCCGATGCACACTGTATCCAATTTTCAGCCTCATATTTGTTGTATTCTAGGAGATATGATTCCTCCAAGTTAGGGTTCCAGCCTCTCCCAGGATTCATCCCCAAACAGGACACCTGGGGAGAATTGCTATATTTATGGCTACGAAGGTCCAAATGAAATTTTGGAAGATGTTATAGAAAGGGAACAAAATTTAATTTCTGTGGTCCAATTTTCAGACCTAGAAGATGATACAGTGACACGTGGAAGGTCATACAACTTCACTATGCTGAAAAATCCTGAAACAAGTCACCTTGGAAAAATGCTCATAAGTCCCAATTGGTGAAACCAATTATGATGAAACCTATGCTGTTGGAATAGGGAAAGGCGAGGCTACCTCAGTGAAAATTTTTAGACACAAACGATCATTAATTTCATAGATACTATAGAAACAGTATCAGGAATTTCTGTAGAAGAAATTGGAAAACTAGGGCTTCCTGTTTCGGGAGCTTCTCTCCGCTGTTTTCAGAAAAGGAGTACATTGGACAGCTCACCTTGAAGAGGTCTATATTTCTAGCCAATAATATCTAAAATATTCCATGTTTTTAAACTTAGGGTTTCTCTGACAAACCCTAGATCAGCCAACTCTGGAACCAGGACGGACACCTCAAATCGGTAAGATCTAATCTTTTGCTAATTTCATTTGAAGTTCTCATTTCAAAATGATCTATCACATCAGCTTGATGATAAGCTTGATGAAGTTGACAAATTCCAAACATGGAATTATATGATCTCTCTGGATAAAATGAATTGGACACCCACATGAGTGGAGAGGTTCCAGTTCCAGAGGGAGATGAGGCTAAAATCCTTACACAAGAAGAACTTGGTCAAGGCCAAGAAGATCATTGCTGATTCAATCACGGATTACCTTATACCACAAGTGTATTCCCTAAAGACACCTAAATATATGTTTGATTCCTTGACCAAGATCTTCAAAGGGAAGAACATAAATCAGAATATGAATTTGAGAAAACAGTTGAAGAATTTGAAGATCCAGAATGCAGATACCATACAGTCATACTTTACGAGGGTCTCTCAAATCAAAGAACAACTTGAAGCAGTAGAAGAAGAAGTGGAGAATGCATAAGTTATGATAACCACCTTGAATGGCCTCCCAGGATCATGGGATTCATTCATGCAAGGAATGTGTGCCAGAAGGAAGTGATTACTTTCAATAGACTCTGGAAAGAAGAAGAATCTTGACTCATAATAAGAGAAGAGAAGATGGAAGCAACTGAAGATAAAGATCTCACCATCCAAAGAGGATCCCTCAAGCGATAAGGAATATGAAGAACTCAAACCTTGAAGAACCTATTATCCATTTTAGCATTTGGATAAGAAACGATGCTATTTCGAATGATGAATATGATGAAGCTGAAGTCTCAAGAAGGAGTCTACCCACGAAACAAATAAAGATAAGTATTCAATTGTCATTTCATGATATTGTTTTGTTATGCATTTGTTTATATTCAGTTAATGTATTATGCATGATAGAATGTTTGTATTAATGACAGTATACTACTAATATGCATGTAATGGGAAAGTAGCTCATGGTGCTATACAACTCTCCATTTCTACTTATCTATAATGAAACCTCTTTGCTAACATATTGGATTAGTGCACAAGCTCAATGTTGTCCTGGTACAGATGAAAGGCATCTAGAAAGTTTTCGTGAGATATGGATGAATGTTGTATTGGATAAAATAGTTGCATAATCATATATCTTGATATGAATATACCTTGTGAAATGTTTCTTACCATACAACTAATGCATTTGACTTGTAGAAAAGATCACGTAAAATCATGTACAAGCAAAGAAGGATGAGACTTGTTCCGAAGAACAAGTGACGACAGTTCAAGATGAAGAATAATATGACAAATGTGATGACATCATTTATGCAAATCCTTCCAGCTATAAAGAAGTAACCAAGAATAAAGGGAATACCAATTCAAGAAGAATGATGTCTAGGATGCAGTATCGATACATGAAGGGAAGTCTGTAGTTCCATCATGCAGTAGATGGAAACATCATGGGATACAAGGAAAGATTCGTAACACAAGGCTTCTCATGAAAAGAAGGCATAGACTACAAAGAGACATTTGCAGCCAGTGGGAGTTGAGACACATGACAGGAAAAATCATGTGTGCAAATGAAATAAGGCCTTATACGACCTCAGAAGACACCCATGGGATAACACATACATGAGGAGCTTGATGACGATCTGAACCTTTGCTACAAGGTTGAATATGAAAGTCTATAGAGGATGACAAGCTCACAGATGGGTGCAAGAAGAACTTTTGAAAAAGTTCAAGATAGAGGATCTTGGTATCCAGTGATCCTAGATGGATACATAGAATGTTAGTAGCAGAGGAAGCTACTTGTCACTCTGGTACAGAATGTTTCAGTGCACAGAGTACAAAAGATAGAGGGAGAATGATACTCCACTTCAGAGGGAGTGATTGCAGAATATCCTGAGGTTCGACATGGTACGACAAGATGGACATCTTACTGATGGCTCTAGGATTTACTAAGAGTAAAGTTGTTTCCAACCTTTTCTTCAAAGGTTGAAGGTAGAAGACCAGTGATGCTCTTATTATATGTCAATGACTTGTTCCTGACAGAAAAGAGAAACTCATTAAAGTTACAAGAATGAGACTTGCTTCCAAGTTCGAGATGAAGGACTTGGGGATGATGCACTACGTTCTAGGCATGGAGGTGTGGACAAGGGAAGTATGCACTAGAGATTCTGAATAGGTTCAGGATGATGGACTGCATGACCACACCTATGGCATCGAACCTGAATCTATTGAGTGTTGCTTGATCAAAGATGGTTGATGCTACAATGCATCGTCAGATGATTGGGTCCTTGATGTACCTGATGAATACGAGACCAGATATTTGCTTTGCTATGAACACCTTGAGCTAGTTCCTAAACATCCGAGACATGTTCATTTGATTGCTACAAAGCATATTTTGAGGTACCTAAAGGGTACAGTTGAGTATGGGCTCAAGTATGAGGTGAATCAGAAGATTAACCTGGAAGGTTATGTTGATTTTGATTGGGCAGTTAGTGCCATTGATAGAAAGAGCACTTCAGGGTACTGCTTCAGTATGGGATTAGGTGTGATCTCTTGGTTTAGCATGAAGCAGTCATGTGTGGCACTAAGTATAGCTAAAACAGAGTATGTCGCAGCTTGTTCAGCTATTTGTGAGGCAGTATGGTTGAGGAAGCTACTGTCTTGTGTATTTGATCTCTAGTTGGATGCTACTTGTATATATTGTGACAACCAGAGTTGTGTGAAGTTGTATTAGAACCCGGTGTTCCATGACAATTCGAAGCATATTAAGATCAAATATCACTATATCATGGATATGGTGCAGAGAGGAGCAATGAAGCTCCAGTATGTTGTGACGGACAAACAGATAGCTGATGTGTTGACTAAGCCATTGGCCAGAGTGAAGTTTGAGTACTTCAGGGAGAAGCTTAGTGTTCTCCAAATCTAGGTTCCCTCCAAGGGGAAGTGATGAGTCCATGAGCCATTCTGACATGGTGAGAGGATTGGTTCCTTCCATGGTCAGATGTAAGGGCTGAGCCATTCTATCATGGTGAGAGGATTGGTTCCTTCCATGTCAGATATGAGTGCTGAGCTAATGTGACTATAGGATTGGTTCCTACATGATCATATATAAGTGCTAAATTCCATTCTCTAGGAGAATGGAGGCACCTGGTCAGTTACCATGAATTTGTTTAGTTTGGGACTGACACTTTGCCTGGGGTTGAGAGCCTTTCTGACATTATGTGTGAATAAAAGTTTCCTATCATGATGTGTGAATAAATTTTCCTATCATGATGTGTGAATAAAGTTTCCTATCATGGTCAGATATAAGTGCAGATCCTTTCTATCATGATGTGTGAATAAAATTTTCCTATCATGATGTGTGAATAAATTTTCCTATCATGATGTGTGAATAAAGTTTCCTATCATGGTCAGATATGAGTGCAGAGCCTTTCTGACATGATGTGTGAATAAAATTTTCCTATCATGATGTGTGAATAAAGTTTCATATCATGGTGTGTGAATAAAGTTTCCTATCATGGTCAGATTTAAGTGCAAAGCCTGTCTGAAATGGTTCTTGGATGTGTTCTTCCCATGGTCAGATGTGAGTTTTGGGCGTGCCTTTCTGACATGGTGTTGTATTTGTTCCTCTCATGGTCATATGTAAGTGTTGGGAAAGCCATTCTGACTTAGTGTCAGATATAAGCACTGAATAAGACCTACATAGAGGCTAGGCCTACAACTAGCATGAAAAAGGGTTGGCTCTGTAGAACTTCCTGTGACGAGAAGAATCATGAGATAGCACCTGTGATGATGATCTAGCAATGATGATCTAGATCCAGTGATGATGTTCCAGTGATGATCCAAATCCGATGATGAAGATGACTTGAAGATGAAAATAACTTGAAGATGAAGAAGACTTGAAGATGAAGATGATGAGAACTCGATGATGATCCAGTTGATACAGAGAAGAAGACCAGTACTAAAAAATTGTGTCAAGAGAATACCTTCCTATTTAAGAGGGAGTGTTCATGTATTTGTAACTTCGAAATGTATTCATCCGTATATCATATGTATTGTACCCCGATGTTTATTTCGGGAAGTGTCTGTAATGTATTTGAGTCATGTTATGCCCCGATGTTTATATCGGGAGATTCAATAATGTAAACAAGTCATGTCAAGTCATTGTGGGTAACCCTCCTATTGATCAAGGGTTAAAGTCCCCACAGTTGTGGGGCTCTAGGGTTATTAAACTCTCCTAGATAAGTCAGCCCTAGGTGAGTTAATGTAAGTTGGGTCATTAGTACCCCAGTTATGGTTACGCAAGCCTACATAATTGAGTTAGGATTACTCGAGCCTACATAACAGAGTTAAATGTTAAGTGAACGAAAGAATATAAATAGAGAGTGAGACTCTCTATTTATCACTAACACACTCACTCAACTGGGGTGCATGAGTGAGAGAGAAGAATTTGGGATCAGAGAGAGAGACTACTACTGTCGGGATATCATCTTAGTGTTTTGGGTTTTACTTTTGGTGCTGATTATATCTTTGATGAAGTTGCGGGGTTTTCTCCTTTATGGTTTCCTCAAAGAAAATTCTTTGTGTCTCTTTTCTCTTGTGTTTATTGTTTTGCATGTTATTCTCTCAGTTAAATATCCTAAGATAATGCTAGCTTGAATGATAAAAATCTAACACCAAGAAATCAAGTCCTCGCTCGCAAACTTGTAGAATGGAATGAAATGGATCTTTAATATGGTCAGCACCAGCATCAACAATAGCAATAATGTCACTCACGAAGCTAAATACATCTCAAACCAGCTCGATTTCCATGCTACAAGAATCGAAGACAACACCAGGGACCTGCATGAACTCATGGAAAAAGTCGACTATCTCAAGGAGGACGTTCAGAAGCTAATTAGTATGACCCAAGGAAGCCACTGCCAAGACTCCCCAACTATTGGATATTTTCAGATGGAATAACCCTCGGTTGGCAAGCCAACCCATGGGTAGGAAGCACAGAAGTGACAGGTTCTTCTTTCCCGGCTATATATGTATTTTTGGGTATCGTTGAACCATCTCCTGGTTATATGAGTATTTTTGTGTATTGTTGAATGATCAATTCGTTAGAAAGTACCCCTCCAGGGGCATAACCAGTTTCAGCAAAAAGTCCAGAATCATTATCCTTTATGTTTTTAGCTTAATTTTCTTCTGTGTACCCTTCTATAGCAATGCAAAGTTTTGGATTCAGACTATGTAAGGATGGTTGTGCTTAGCCCTTTTTATATTTATAAAAAAATCTTCGGTTTCTGTTAAAAATATATATCTCTCTCTTCATCCGATTGGAGGCCTTATCAATCTCAAGCTGCTTTGATACCCCCACCACAATCATCTCAACAACCATCAAGGTCACCTCAAATGCTTGTGTATCCCACACTAAATCCTAATAGTAATAGACAAGTCCAACCTATCTACAACAATAAACTAGACAAATTCCAAACCTATGCCTTAGATACCATATATCTTGATAAAGTGAACTTACATTCTGGAAGAGTAGTGCACAACCCTCCACCTCCGACCATGAGCATATATAGAGTCAAATTGAACCTCAAGTATATATTAACATTTCCACATAAGAACATGATATTATTGATGAAAATCTGCAACATTACATTATTCAAAACCAACCATTCTATGAAAGGTTGGAGTCTAAGAAGACTGATGTAACAAAAAAATCCATTATTGATTAACTTAAAATTTGTGCATAAAATATCCACTCCTACAAGAAATACAATAAGTACTAATCTGCAATAAATTCATTAAAGAAACTTGTATCAAAAAATCACGAAAGAAAAGAGACCCCCCCATAATAAATGTCATAGGACAACTTGCAAATATGATGTTGGAGAAGCTCATCAATCCCAAATATTTGGATCTAGGAAGCCTTGTATTAAATTTCCACATCAACCATACCCTAATACCATACACCCTTATATACCTAGGGGAAGTGATGAATGTAATGACCAAAGACACAATGGAAACATTAAACTTGAATTCCTTGTTAAGGCATACATTAACCATGTTGCAACTATAAGACACTTCAATTATGTGTCTATAGGGTATCTTAGAAGATATAATGTTCCATAGACTCATGGGAATACCTTGCATACTTTATTTCCTTGAAAGTTAAAACCAATCTCCATGGATACCCTCTTACTTTCGGTAGACCCGACTAGAAACAACAGATGCTTATATTCATTGTCAAACAGGGGATATGACAATCACTAGTGGATTTCCTAAAAAGAAAATTACCCTATACTGACTTACAAAACCATTCAGTAGCATAGAAGATCCTATATGGTTGGACTAATAATTACAATCAAACCATTTATCTAGTTCTCGTCATAGATACAACTCGTGCACTTAGAAATGTTGATGAAGACACAATCTTATCCAGTTTTCTGCAAAATATTTATCCTAAACCTTATTCTCTTGAAGATATTCTTATAGTAGGTGGAGAAGAAATTATTGCGACTCCTAGAGTCCTTGAAACATTTTGGAAAATGGTATTCTATGTGGAACAAAATCCTACTATTGTTAAGATAGTTGAGATCCTTCCTAGAAAAACTATGAAGTTCAACACGAACCTGCAGATAAATCGAGAAAAACAACTGATAAACATCATCTTAGATCACAGTGCAGCATTTTCTTAGATTTATACAAACATTAAATGGATGCATCCAAACATTTCAAACCATCATATCTACATAAAATAATATAATTTACCCATCACACAACCATGGAGAAGAATAAATCCGTCCTTGAAAGAGATTGTTAAGCAAGGATTAGAAAAATTACTGGATGATGGTTTCATATATCCCATATATGACAGTGAGTGGGTATCTTCCTTAGTCATAGCCCCAAATAAAGGGAAAAATTGGAAAATATATGTAGACTGCAGGGATCTCAGCAAAGAAAAAAAGTAGGATCATTTCCCAATGCCCTTTACTAACCATGTACTTGATACTTTGTTTGGGAAAATGTTTTTTTGTCCTTTTTGGATGGCTTCAGTGAGTATAATCAAATCTAAACCCACCTAGAGGACCAATACAAAACAACTTTCACCTACCTCTAGGGTACTTTTTTATATATTTCTTCCATTTGGATTATGTAATGCCCCTACAACTTTCCAGAGGATTGTCCTAAGTATTTTTGCAGATTTTGTACATGATAGCATGGAAATTTACATGGATGATTTCACATCATATGGGGAGTTCTTCCAGCAAGCCCTAGAAAATATAGATGTTGTATTCAATAAATGCATAGAGATAAGCTTATGATTAAGTAATGAAAAATGTGAAATGTTCATGAATGAAGGCATAGTCCTAGGTCGCCATGTGTCCTCCAAGGCATATCACCATGTGTCCTCCAAGGCATAAAGGTTGACCAAGCCAAGATTGAAGTCATTAAAAATATGCCTCCAACTCTAAAAGAAATGGATGTAATAATATTTCTTGGTCGATCAGGTTATTACCTAAGGTTTACTGAAGGTTTCAGTAAAACAATTGCACCCATATTTGCTCTACTAACCAAAGGTGAAGATTTTGTATCAACAGAAGATTGTACGATAGCATTTGGACATCTTAAGCAAAAAACAACTACAAATCCGGTTCTACAAGGACCAAAGTGGAGCATTCCATTCCACATACACTCATCTGCCTCGAATAAATTTATTGGAGTAGTACAGGGACAACAATAAATAAATAGAAATTTTCCATTTATTACATCAACAAAGATCTATCTGGAGTTGAACTCGATTGCACTATAACGGAGAAGGATTTCTTAGTTGTAATTTACTCCATAAACCATTTCAAACATTATATCACAAGCTACCTAGTGTACATGCATGCAAACCATTCTATCATCAGGTATTTAATGAATAGCCCAACAACATTGGTAGGATTATTAGATGGATATTACTTCTACAGGAATTTGACTTAACAATTTTGGACAAGTCAGGGAAACATAACATTGTTGCAAACTTTATATCCAGGATAACCCATTTTGCAGATAAAGAATTGGTTGGTGATGCTTTTCTAGATGAATATCTCTTTGGCATATCAGTAAAAATTCCATGATATGCTAACATAGTAAACTATCTAGCCTCTTGGAAATTCCCTCATCATTTTAACTACAAACAATGTTGTAAAGTCATCAGGATGAGTGCCACATATACTTGGATCAAAGGATTTCTATTCAAATAAAGACCAAATCAGATCATGAGAAGGTGTATCAGGGAAGATAAATTCCATGGCATCCTACATGCATGCCACAATGAATATTATGGAGGACATTATGTAGCAAACAGAACATCCTACAAAAGTATGTGGACATGCTACTACTGGCCCACACTCCACAAGGATGTTGAACAATATGTGTCAAGTTATGATGACTATTAGGGAATGGGGAAATACACAAAAAGAGATAAAATTCCACTACAACCTCAGGTCTCATTTGAACCTTTTGAAAAATGGGGATTAGACTTTAATGGACCACTAAATCCACCATTAAATTAGAAGCGCCATATTCTAGTATGTACTGACTATTTAACAAAATGGGTGGAGGTAAAGACACTTAAGGCTACAGATGAAACAAGTGTATAAAAGTTCCTCACTGAGCATATATTTACTAAATTTGAAGTTCCAAGAGAAATGGTATCTAACCAAGGAACCTAGTTTACCTCAAAAATGATTGAAGACGTTATGATAAGAAACAAAATCAAACAAAGGTAATCATATGCCTACCATTCCCAAGCAAATAATCAGGTAGATTTAACAAATAAAGAACTTGAAATAATATTCACAAAAACAGTCCAACTACATAAAAGAGATTGGACAGACAAATTGAATGAAGTTATTTGGGAATACAACACAACTTGGAAGACTTCCACAGGATTTACCCCCTATGAATTAATCTATAGAAAAAAAACCATGTTTCCAGTAGAATTTGAAATAAAAACACCCAAAATAGTTGCAAATCTCAATCTAAACTTATCATCAGCTCAAAAAACCAAGATACAACACTTAAATGCACTAGGTGAATTTAGAAAACCAACACTATTTAATACTGAAGTAGCGCAACATCAAAATAAAGGCATGGCATGACCATTAAGTCAAGGCCAAGAAGTTCAAAGTATATTAGAAACTCCTCTATGAATCAATAGTTAAGTGTTTAAAGGGAGAATTAACAACAAGATGGATTGGCCCATATCAAATTGATGCGTGTTATGGCAATGGGTCAGTGAAGGTCAGGACAATCGATGAAGCTCAAACACCTTTATTGGTCAATGGTCATTGACTCAAATTATATAAGAATCCACTTTCTAAGGATGATTTTACCCAAATATTGTACAAGAAGCACTTAGCATTGATTTGCAGCATTGATGCCCTCACTCCCAACTGAAATCTCAGTTTCTCAGGAAAATAAAAAATAATATTAATAATAATCATGCTAAAGAAAAATTCTTATGAAGCACTAGTAGGAGGGACTACTAGTGAAAACCATAAATGGCGGCTCTAGTCCTAGAAAAATAATAAGAATAAAATTATATCTATATATATATAATCTTGCTAGTCAAAACTTCTTTTAAAGCACTAACAGGAGGAAATACTGCTAAAAACCAAAAATGGCACCTCCAATCTTGGAAAATAAAAATAAAAGATAAAAAAAAAAATTATATCTAACAATTGTATTTATTTTTTAGGAAAAAATAAACATCGGCAATAACATAATTAATTCATGTTAACACCAAAATTTGTCCACATAGATATATATGGTCCAAACCATAATTATACATCATAATCCCAACATTATTCCCTCCATTTTGACCTTCACAATTATATTCCACCAAAAATGGTCCAAAACGTTATTATTCCTTCCCCCATAAATACAAGGAAGATGGGATTTTATTGCAACATAACCCCACTCTCTCCAAAAAGGACCAAAAACCCCTAAAATGAGAATGGGTCAAAACCATGGACAAATGCCATGCACAATGAAATGTGAATGAAATACCATGGGTAAGAAAATATTGGATCATCATATAAATGCATTGTAAAGATATCCCCACGAACACATTTCATTTTTTTCCCAACTTCCAATCACACTTTTTATTCCTCAATCATTGCCACACCTTTTGTCATATATCCCATGTTGCATGCCAAGTTCTCTCTGAGTAACCCTTGATCCCTTTCTCGGTGACAACCCCTTGTTGTAGATAAATGGAGACCGAGATCATGGGAGCCTACATACCATTTCCTCAAACGGTTGCAGTGGCCCCATTTAAAGGTATTTTTGTTCTTTTGCTGCATTAGTTAGAGTTAAAAATATAAAATCATAAAAAAATAGTTTTTTATTGCATATTGCAAGTCAAGGTCAAGAAATCCCTTGCACCATGAACTCTACCTTTATATCTGGTTGATCTAAGGTAGGTGCTTTTGCACATAGTAGGGGAGAAATCCCCACTATAGTTTTGGCGACTCCACTGGGTTGATCCCCTTGGATATTCTTTTTTGCATGTAATTTTGTTGGTTTATTCTGATTGAGTACCCTCATCCATCATAGATATGACCCCACTGCGGCAAATCCAAAACAGCCTTTCACAGTACCTAACCCCCTGGCCCTAGCCAGCAATTTTTCCTTAAAAAACTCACATACGGTTGGATCACACCTATCAGGAAGAAATTTGCGACCCAGGTCACACCATTTTACCTGATAAGTGTGACCTAGCCCACTCCTTTTTCCCATATAAGTGCGACCTAGACCTAAACTCTAAATTGCCCTTGTCCAGGGTTTGAGAGCGATCACAGCCGCTACTGTGACCCAGTTTAGTGCAACTTGTCGTGCAAAAACTCTTGTTTTGTGTGACCTCAATTTTTCTGTTGATTTTTCGGCTTGGTCGTAGCTATTTTATAGTTATGTGCAACCCCGACCACCACTGTTCCTTTGATAGGTACGACCTGTCATTTGTCCAGCTCTTTGAGGTGTTTTGAGACCCTTTCCATACCTCTTGTCTGTGTTCTACCCCTTCCCCAATTGTTTCCTTCCAGATATGATTACTTACAACCCCCTGGTGTTATAGCGGATTTCACCACACTAGGTGAATCACACATTGTATGGCCTTCCCTTGTCCTGCTGCAGACTCATTAGCCCCTTTGGACCACTTTATATCTTTTGATGTTACCTTTATCATCCCTAAAAACATTAGAATATTGATATACGCGGCTTTTCCCTCGATATCTGCGTACATACACGGATTTG